>PVJS01007499.1:0-55858 GCA_004027185.1 Glis glis | reverse complement strand
CTCTCTCACTACTTAGTGAGGCCCTCCGCAACTTCGTGAGACCCGGTTTCAAAATAAAAATGTATAAAAAAATAGGGCCGGTGGTGTAGTGCAGAGGTAGAACGCCCCTGGGTTCAATCCCCAGTACTGCAAAAAAAAAAAAAAAGAAATTAAGAATGGCAATTACTCAACCATCTAGAAATATCTAGAAATATTCTGGCTCTCTTGTTTTAAAATAGCTTTCCTTTATTTTGACCTCATGCATGATTGTACTCTCCCCAATTTGTCTGATCCTTGTTAATGAATAAGAACTTCTCAGACTGGGAAAATTGCTCAGTAGCAGAACATGTGCCTAGCATGCATGCGGTCCTGGATTGTGTCTTGAAGGACTTGTCTGTACTCATTATCAAAAATTGCTCTTCTCCTTTACTCTTGTAAATCCACATGAGTCAAGTTTTCTCCTCTACCACCACTCCAAAATTGACCCTATCACAAGTAACCAGTAGCCCTACATTTATACACCTGAAAGTCAGTTCTCATTTTTCATATTACTTGGCCTGTTGGCATTTACTGGCTCAATAAACCACTCCCACCTCTCCCCAAAATTTTCTTCTCTTGGTTTCTAGAACTATTACCTTAAATTTTCATCTGCCATGATGGTTAGTCATTCTCAGGCTCTTTTGTGAGTCTCTCCTCATCAGCCTGCTCTCTTTCTGTTGAAGAACTCTAAGTCTAAAGCTTTGGACTTATTTTACTTTCTGTCCACACTGGCATCTGTGATGATCCGATCCAGTGTTTTGGTTCTATGAGCTGTCTACTGCCTCCTGTTGCTTTCCAAAGCTATATCCCCAGACTGGGCTTCTCCAGAACTTCTAACTTCAGATTAGAATATACAACTGTCTACATGTGACTTTTTTATTCTGGTGATAATATATAATACAAACTCAACATATCTAAAATTAAGCTCCTAATTTCCTCTATACCCACAGTTTTTTATGTCTCAGGTAATATCAATTTATTCTTCTGGGTGGTCAGGCCAAAAACCTTGAAGACAGCCTTTCTTCCATACCAAAATTTCAGTCTAAAAGCAAATCCTTGATTCTGTATGTAAAACATATCCAGAATCATACCATTTTTCAGCACCTTTACTGCTACCATTCTGTCCAAAACTAACATAATTTTTACTGCATCCCACAAGTTATGGTATGTTTGTATTTTTGCTTTCACTTCTCTCAAGATATTTTTATTTCCCTTTTGATTATTTCTTTGACACATTGGTTGATCAGGATTGCTTTGGTTACTGTTCACATAACTGTAAACTTTTCTCCCATTATTGATTTCTAGTTTCTTACTTTTGTGGTCAGAAAAATTAATTGACACAATTTCAGTCTTCCTAAGTTTGTTAAGATTTATTTTAAGTCCTAACATACAATCTGTCTTTGGAGAATATTCTGTGTATACTTGAAAAAGATATGTATTCTGCTGCTGTTGGATGAAATTTTTGTATATTTCTTTTGATGGATTTTGATCATCATTTTCACGGAATATCTTCTCCATCCTCTCACTGTCAGCCTGTGTGTGTCCTTAACACTAAAATGAAACCTCTTTCAGGCAGTATATCACTGAGTCTTTATTTCTTATTCATTCAGCTACTCTCTATCTTTTGATTGGATAATTTAATTCACTTATATTTATAATAATTATTGTTAGGTAAGGACTTACCTAAATAGCCACATCAATCTTGAACAACAACAACAAAAAAAAAGCTGGAGGTATTACACTACCAGATTTTAAAATGTACTACAAAGCTACAGTAGTATTCCAGTATCATTAAATGATACTGGAATAGAAACAGACATGTAGACCAATGAAACAGAATAGAGAGCCTAGAAATAATTCTGCACATTTGCAGCCAATTGATCTTTGACAAGGATGCCAAGAATATACAATGCATAATGGACAGTTATTTTAGTAAATGGTATTGAGAAAACTTGATATCCACATGCAGAATTAAATTGGAACCATGCTTCATACCCTATACAGAAATCAACTAAAAATAAATTGAATATTTAAATTAAGTCCAGAAACTATAAAACTGCTAGAAGAAAACACAGAGAAGAAGCTTTTTGACATTGGTCTGGGCAGTGATTTATTTTGTGGACATAACCCTCAAAAGCAAAGTCTGCAAAGCAAAGGTGCATAGATATCCAGAAGTGATTCCCAAATCTGTATCAGACGAAAGCTTCTTCATGGCAGAGGAAACAATCAACAGAGCAAACAACCGACAAGATGGCACAAAAATATATTCAACCCTCTATTTGATAAGGAGTTAATATCTAAAGTATGTAAAAACCCAAACAATTCAATATCAAGAAAATAAATTATTCAATTAAAAAAGGCAAAGGGCCTGAATAGACATTTCTCAAAAGAAGACATATAAATATCCCCCATATATTTGTAATATATATATATATATAACATATATATATATTTCAACATCACTAATCATCAGTGAAGTAATTTGCAAATCAATACCACGATATATATATATATATATATATATATATATATATATAATCTCCTCACACCTGCTAGAATGACTATTATCAAGTAGACAAAAAACAACAGCGTTAGCAAGGGTAGGAGTAAACAAACTCCTGGTACACAGATAGTGGGAATGTAAATTGCTACAGCCATTGTGGAAAAACAGTATGGATTTTTCTTCAGAAAGTTAGAAATAGAACCACCACATGATTGAAACATCCCACAATAGAGTATGTATGCCAAGGACATGAAACCAATGTGCCAAAGAGACACCTGCACACCCATGCTCATTGCAGCATCATTCACAACAACCATGATATAGGAACAACCTCAGTGTCCACAGATGGAAGAGGGCACAAGGAAAACATAGTATAAATGGGGTTTTCAATGGAATAATGATCATTCTTATAATGTAAGGTAATCTTGTCATTTGTGACAACATAGATGAACTTGGGGGACACTATGCTAAGTGAAATAAGCCAGCCACAAAAAGATAATTATTACATGATCTCACTTATGTGTGCGGTCTAAAATGTCAAACTCACAAAAACAGAAAGAATAGCGGTGGTTGCTAGTAGATGGAATGTGGGGGAAATTGGGAATTGTTGGTCAATGGGCACAAAGCTTTAGTTATGTAGGATGACTATATTAGATCTCCTATGGATCCGCTGTGGTAACTGCTATGGTTCAAATGCATATTTCTTTCCAAAAATTGAATGTTGAAATGTAATCATCAAGGTGATGGTATTGGAAGGTGGGAGCTTTGGGAGGTGATTAGGTCACGATCCTCAGACCTCATAGATTGGGTGAATGCCCTTTAAAAGGCCTGGAGGGAACTATCTAGGTTTTGTCCTGGCACCTTCTACCATGTGAAGAGGCAGCAATAAGGTGCCTTCTTGTAACAAAGCAACATCCTTTAGCAGGCACCAAAACTGCTGGTGCCTGATCTTAGAATTCCCAGCCTCCAGAACTGTGAGAAATAAAGTCCTACTGTTTATAAATTACCTGCTTTGTGGTGTTTTGTTATAGCAGCAGATACTAATTAAGACAGTAACTCTGACTCATAAATCATGTACCATACACTTGAAAATTACTGGGAGTAGATCTTAAAGAAAGAAAGAAAGAAGAAAGAAAGGTAATGAATATGGTAATTAGCTTTATAAAGGTAATCATTTGACAACATATACATATATCAAAACATCACATTATACACTTAATGTATACAACTTTTATTTGACAACTTTATATTACTAAAGTTGGAGTATGGGAGCCACCATCATCTTTCCCATGGATTATTGCAACAGTCTCCAAACTAGTCTTCTGATTTCTACCCTTGTCTATGATTTCTTCTCTAACACCAGACAGAGCAGTCACCTTAAAATGTAAATCACACCATATTACTCTGAGCCTGAACCCTTCCCATGGCTTCCTATTTAACTCAGACTAAATGCTGACGCCCCCTCACTAGCCACTTCTGCGACCGCATCTCCCACTGCCTGCCCTTCATTTGTTCTGCAGAACCTCACTGGCCTCCTTGCTATTGTGCAAGCACACCTGATATTCTCCCAACTCAGAAGACTGCTCTTGCGCTAACCTCTGCCTAGAACTCTCATCCACCAGATATTTTATACTTTTCTTAACTTCCTTGAGAGTCATTATGCAGATATTACTTTCTTTGAAAACTGTCCTTGACAACCTACATAAAATCACAATACATCTCATCAGCATTTATTTCTTCATATATATATATATTTCTTCATCTATATATAGCATTGGTCTCATTTTCTCTGACCACAAACCAAAATGCCACCCTACTGAGGTCAGGGATTGTTGTTGTTGCTGTTCATCGAATCTACAGCACAAAGATACATCTCTAGCACTTAGAAGGCATTAAATTAATAGACATTGAATAAATAAAATTCTATGTGTTTGAATCAGATGATGGGCTTAATACTAGAGATAAAAACAGTGCCAGGAAGAAGAGATAAAACGGAAATACCTAGAAAATACCTAGGAAAATACCTAGAAAATACTCTCCCAAAGCGACAGTAGAAATCAGGAAGCCCCAAGAAGTTGCAAGCACTGGAAGCGATTCTCTGGTACCCCAAATATTCAAACCCACAGCTGGATAGTGAAAACATTGCCAGCAAAGTTTTCTTTTAAAAGAAATCTATTTGGATAAACTGATTGTATTTTAGATTCATTTTCTTATTGAATCAGTGAGGGCATGATGCCTGCTTTGTATCAGTTTTACAGCTTCATAAACTGAAGTACAGAAAGGCTAAATATTTTATCCAGAACCTCATAGCCAATCAGTGATTAAGCCAAAATAATAAACTAGAGTTTTCACATTCATAGTCAGTATTTAAAATCACTAAATGCTACTTTATAAAATGAATAGATTAAAAATATAACACATTGTAGTTATAGTATTTTCCTGAAGAATAATGACATATGGTTTTTTATATTATTATTTCTATAGTAACTCACATCCAGGAAGAAGCTTGTGGCTAAGCCAAGGGAAGAATCTGTTTGTATGCCAAATGATAGCTATATAAAAGGACAAACTCACAGAGAACATCTGGCTTATCTCACTCCTATTGATTTTGCTTATAGCTATTACATTTCTAAAGTGTTAGATGTTAAAACATCTTCTAGTTTACATTTCTTAATGCTAAGTTATTCCCATTAACATTAATAGTTCTAGAGTGCATTCAGAGAATGTGCATTATTTCATAGAATTTTATGGCCAATTATGGTATGGCAAGTTATGGTATTTCCAGTCATATTTACTGTGATGTTATACAAGCATATTTTACCTGAGAAAAATTTCCAGTGGTCATCAAAGAGCTGTGGCATATTTTAAATAGAATTACTATTCTGACATGATTAACTTTTTATTCTTGAGAGTTAAAAGCATCATCAGTCATTTTGTTTGCATTTAGACCCTGGTATCATTACTATATATCACCTAAATGAAGGCTAAGGAGCAGCACAATAAGATGTAATTACCCCTCCTTTTATGGCTCACTGTCTTCAAACTGTATACCCAAGAAGGATGTTCAGTTTCCGGTCTCTAACTTATTCAACTATTTCAAAAGCAGTCAAATAACCTGGAGATAATAATTGCTCCTATGTTTACCAACTTGTTGTTGAGGATTTTATAAAGCATATCTTTGTAGTATTAAATTGGTCCTTTAGAAGCAGAGGTTCTCTTTTGTGCTCTTTGTGTACATAATGTATAAACGTCAAGGCCTGTGGTCCCAGCTGTTGTGAACATAACGTAAGCTGGAGGAAACCTAATCAGTCCCTTCTTTGTCTGACTTGCCTTCCTGCGGTGTGTAAAAAGTGGGCTCACAGGTCCATGTAGCTCATGAAAGTAATTTCCTTTCATTTCCTTGGAAGTCCAAATTATTTTCTATCCATCCTGCCTTCTGTAGTATCAAAAATAAGAGAACAAATTCCTTACTTTCTCTCTAATTATTTTGATTCTGACTCCTACTCTGCACTTTCTATTGGAATCATGATTCATCAGGCCAGTATATATGCTACTTTTTGACTTTTATATTTCCTTTTTGATTTGTCTCTTGATGTTTTCTTTGGTTTTCATTGAGGCAAAAAAGGAAGGATTAATAAAGCCTGCAACAAATAAGTCATAAAAAAGCAAACTACACTATTTATTACACTAGACTCATTTGAACACAGCAATTCACCTGAGTGCTAAAGATGTTAAATTGTTACAATGTTAAACAGAACAAAGTGAGTTACTAAAAGACTCATTTATCCTACAAAGAAACTTGAAAGGTACACACACACACACACACAAACACACACACACTCGGTATATTATATACCGAATCCCATACATTTGTGTGTGTGTGTGTGTGTGTGTGTGTGTGTGTGTGTATGTGTTGTGTGCATAATTAAGATGCTCTCAGTTTTAAATATTTTAAGGTTTTTAAATGGTGATTATTTTGATTAAAGTGTATCAGCATCATTCCTCTTATACATTTTTAACTTGTATCCTGACAAAATTTTTCAAACTGAACAATAAACTAAAAACACTGTACAGTTTTCTATGTTTCCTATCCTCTTTACTAAACATCGGCTTAGTTGGGAGCAGTGGTGCACTCCTGTAATCCAACATTCGTGAAGGTAAGACAGGAGGATTGCAGTTTTGAGGCATGTGCATGATAACTAATAAGACCTGTTTGAAAATAAAAAATAAAATAAGGCTAGAGGTGTATCTCAGATGTGGAACCCCGCCATTGTTCAGTCCCCCGTGCCACAAAAATGTCAGCTGAGACTAAATAAAAGCCAACAGTTTTAGCCAACAGTCAATGCCAATGAAACCATTTTTTATCCAGTTTTCTGAATACGGGTTTCTGTTTCTACAGTGTACTAGTATCTATTCAAGATATGGAAAACACTATACTGCTTTCCGTCTTTTCCCATTCATTTTATTAAAGTCAGCTAGAGTTAAATAAAAACTTTTAGCTCACAGTTAATCTCAGTGAAACCATCTTTCTTACAGTTCTCTGCATACAGGTTTCTGTTTCCATAGTATGCTACTATCTATTTGAGGTTTCCTCTATTTCCTATGATAAAGGGGCAAAATAGTTGTATTTGTTTAAAGTATATAAAAAGTTCTCATTCTCCTTTAAACCTAAAATGAAATTTCCCTTCCTCATTCATTCGTTCTTGTCTTGCATTCATTGTTTTTACATTCACTTAAACCTATTGAAGACTTTAGCCTCAAGTTTACAATATATTAAGAAAAAGTAACACATACATTGCGATAAATGACATTTAAAGGGTATGAGTAGACACTATATGAACACCAAAGGATGAAATGATTGGGTCTGGGAAAATTAAAGAAAGTGGTAGTCTCCTAATATGTATTAAATTTTGAGAGTTAGAGGTTTCTAACATAGGCTGCTTTCCTTTATACCTAGAAAATACACAGAGGCATTTAAAAATGCCTAAAAAATGTAGATTGATCTCTGTGTGTGGAATATAAAATAAACAGAAGGGTATGGCAGGAAAGAAGCTTTCTAAGAATTAAAGAAACAAGTCATTAAGGAATGGCCTTGCCATATTCATTAAAGCTGTTGGACTTCACTGTTAGTAAAATGCAATTTTTGAATGAAAGAAATCTGACTAAATTGACACTGTTAAAACAGTTATCATGTGGTGTTATCCCAGATAAACTAGTTGGGGGTCTTTCAGACACAATTTTTCAATGCTTAACCAAATGCAATGATGCTAATGATGGCATGAGGGGGAATACAAAGAGGTATTCAAGGTGACCTAAAAATAATTAAATTGGAGAATCCATACAATATTAGAATTGAGGGGAAATTAATCAATTATTTATTGACACTGTATATATTATCCAAAAGGATTTGCAATGACTTAGAGAAATATATACACTTCAATAAGATTGTAAGAGATAAGGAAGTTAAAGAGCAAAGAAGGTTAAAATTTAAGGCAAAATTTGGGAGAATGAATCATCTATACTCACGCAATAAAATTCAGGCATACTTCCCCAATTCAGTTTATGTAAATAATCAATTGATTGCAATTTTATTGTTCAAGCATTCAGAAAGAATTTCAAAATTTGTTTAAGTTCAATACATTTTAAAACAAACTTATGAAAGACTGGGTAGCAAAAAACAATCAGAGAACAGAAGTCTAGTAGTGAATAATGAAATGGAAATAATGAAAAGGAAAGAAAAGAGGAAATGGAATATTTATTAAACAATAATTTGGGATATAAAACTGTGGTATATACACACAACAAATTTGTACTCAGCCATAAAGAAGAATAAGGTCATGTTATTTGCAGGAAAATGGGTGGAACTAGAGAATATTATGCTAACTGAGGTTAGCCAGTCTCAGGAAGTGAAGGGTCAGATGTTTTCTCTCATATGTGGAAACTAGAGAGAAACTGGGAAGCAAAAGACTTCAAATAAATGAGGAGAGATGCTAGTAGAATAGTGGAAAGGGATTTGAGGAGAGAGGTGGGAAGGGGGAAGGAGAAACTTGATGAAGAAAACAGTTTGAACAATCCTATGTACATTCATGAAACCATCAATAGCAATTTCAATATTATAAATGGGGAATAGGAGGGAGTGGGCAGGATCCAGAGGGAAGTGTCCCACGTGCCATGTGCATGTGTCTTTCTATCACACTAAAACGCAATGTGATCTGTGGTTACAATGCACCAATAAAAGCAGGTTTTACAAAGTTCTAATTTGATGTGGGAAATATTATAGGAACATGCTCATGATTATCACTATACTATATGCCTTTAATTCATCCTAGATTTTTGTCACTGGCTATATGACAGTGGCCAAGTGTGGGTAATTTTTATCTCCTAAATTGTCTGTAATATATTTTATTAAATTTACTAAACCTATATTTAAATTAACATTAATAATTTTCATTCTTTATGAAATAGTAGTTTCTGAAGATCATAAACACATACGCCTTTCACATCTGGGGAGTCAGAATTCCAAAGATGACAAGTGGTGAAAGCCTTACAAATTATTATTGCCAAGCTTACCAGACCCCAAATTTAGACTCAGAATTAAACTAAGTACAAAATTATTATATTTTAGTTTCTTTGGCTTTGGTTAAAAGAATTATATAATGATATTTGCCCAGTACAAATTTCACTTGAATTTCAAACATATATACATACACTGCCTGCTGTATATCATGTTGAGCATAATTTGGGAACACAGGAACATCAGTGTAAAAATATAAAGAGGAAATAAGATAGAAAAGAAAAATAAGAGTAAAGGATTTTTCAACAAAACAGAAGAGATAAGAAAAACCAAGTGAAAAATACTACTACCATTTGTCCTCCTTTTCCACTTAAGTTAGGAAAGAGTCATCGGAATGCACGTAAGTCAGATTGTCATATGTGCTTCCACAGGATTTACCAGGAGCAAAATAAAAGCTGCCATTGTACATCAAGGAGAAATGTCGGTGCACCTATGCACCTAGAGTTGATTTGCCATTTTTCCAAATAAATAAAAAATCAATGTTGTTCTGAGATCACAATTGGCAAGGGAAGTATGAAACACTTGAATACAGAAGCAATCACAATGTATCCAAAATTGCCTCTTAGTAAGCATCTGCAATAATCTGCAGCAAAGTAAGACAAATTTATAAGCAAATTATTAAAGCAGTGTGTATCTCCTAGAAAGTTTCTCTCAAGTATAAGATGATAATAAAATATACAGTGTCTATTACCATGAAAAGATACAAAATATTTTTACTGTATAAATTTTAGGTGTACAACATGTTTTGATATTCATAGACATAATGAATTGATTCCTAAAGGTAAGCAATATAACACACCCATTGTATCATATAGTTACCATTCTTTGTAGTACAAGTGACTCAAATTAACTTTCTTTGAAATTTCCAGTATGCAATACAATATAATGCACAATATTATTAACTATAATTCTACTTGAGGTCCTCAGATTCATTCATCCTATGTAACTGCTACTATCTATCATTTGACCTACATCTTCCCGATTCTTCCCACCTGATCTAGTAGCCACCATTCTATTTCTATCTATTCAACTTTTTTCTTTGCTTTGCTTTGCTTTTTTCTTTTCTTTCCTTTCTTTGCTTTCCTGTTTTCTTTCTTTGACTGCACATATAAAAGAGATTATGCCATTATTTGCTTTTATGTCTTGCTTATCACATTTAACATAATGTTCTTCAGGTTCATCAATGTTGTTCATGTTTCAAATGATAGCATATCTTTTATAAAGCTGAATATATGTATATGTATATATAAATGTATTTAATATATTTTATGGGCAGCATTTATTGTTTGAAATTTTGTAACACAAATTTTGTTCATTTGAAATATGCATCTCTTGAATTCTTCTCATACCTTCTGAAAAATGAATATTCGATCAGAATAAAAAATAAATATCTTGCCAGGCGTGGTGACACACGCTTGTAATCCCAGTACTTTGGGAGGCAGAGACCAGAGGATCCGGGTTCACGGACAGCCTCATCTCTCTCGCTCTCTCTCTCCCTGTCTCTCTCTCTCTCTCTCCCTGTCTCTCTCTCTCCCTGTCTCTCTCTCTCTCCCTGTCTCTCTCTCTCTCTCTCTCTCTCTCTCTCTCTCTCCTTAGTGAGACCCTCCGCAACTTCGTGAGACCCGGTTTCAAAATAAAAGTATAAAAAATAGGGCCGGGGGCGTAGCGCGGAGGTAGAACGCCCCTGCGTTCAATCCCCGGTACAGCAAAAAAAAAAAAAAAATCTTTTTCCCCTAGCAAATAGTTGGCTCTCAAAATTGGATGAATTTGGGACTCTGATGAAAAAAAAGTGAACATCCAATATTGAGTTTTGATTTTTGGTATATAGTTCTACATTTATGTTAGGAATAACTCTCAGAACACAAACAAAAACCCAGAAAAGTTCATAAAAAATGAGTGCAGAGTCTAAAACAGTTTGGAATAGGTCTAAGGAGCATTGGGAATATGGTAATGAAAGTAACAAGAGAAATTATTTCTGTTCCAACCATTTCACATTTTATTATAATAGTAATTTGTTTTGCCTTTTGGGGACTTTGCTGCATCTCAAATATCCAGTCTCTCGGGAACAAGAAGAGTCAATAGTAAATTGACAAATCAGTCAGTAAGTTCATACTCCTAAGTCAATCAGGAAGGTCGAACTCCTAAAACATGTTTCAGCTTTGTAAAGGAGATAGTGACATAGCCCATGTTGCTATGGCCAGAATAAAGTGAAAAATGGGCTCTTTTCTTTATTTGTTCTGAGAATTTACACCTTTGTGATGACTTTAGAAACCTTAACACAGTCTATGGCCATTAAATTCAAGTTTCTCAGCCAACTTACTACATTTCAAAACTGGATGGGATTTAAAAAATAATTTCTTGACTAATTCATCTTCATTTTGCAGAAGACAGGTTTACACATTTGAACTTATACTTCCACTTTTCTGAGTATAAAATCTTTTAAAAAGACACTTCTAATGAATGATATCTTGATTCTAATGACTTAAAGGAGTGTTAGGTATCCATTTATTCATCTTTAAAAGTTGCATTCACTGAGCATTAAGGAACACATTGGATAAGATTGGCACTAAGCAAATAAGCAAGCTAGTGATATTTGTCCATATGCTTTTATAACAGAAACAAGGTAAGAAAAAGGCATTTTGCTAAGGGCAGATTCTGCAAAGCAGTCATAAATAAACCTTCTACTTTTTAATTTTTTCACATAATAAAGGAGAAAAGGTCAATTTCATACACTTTGTCTTTGGGTGAGTGATTTCTTATCCTAAACTTCCACATTTTATATCTTCAATTTATTCCTCTCACCTCATTGCTAGTGTGTATAATCAAAGATATTGCCATGAAATCTCAGGGAGAATGTATTTTATATTAATGGGAGAATTTAAGAATCATAGAGAAAATAAGTAAAACTATTTTCTGAATCTAAGAAAAAACACTGATGTGTCTCACAAAGGTGCGTGTTCTTGGAAGGGCTTAAACTGCAGCAGTTAGCATCTGTCTGGTATATTTGTGTTGTTAAGTGTTAAGGATCATTCAAACAGAAAAAAGACTTTCATTTCACAGAAATCATTTCATTGCTTTATAATCTAACCAAACTGATTAAAACATATTATAGTAGAATTTGGGTCAGACTCTGAGATACAACCAATTGTTAGAAATAATTGCTAGACATTCTTTTTCATGAATATTGTAGAATATTATTTGATATGAAATGTGATGTGAATCCAGGACTAAGATCTTGATTCCTTATACTATTATCCAATAAAAAGACCAATAAATGGCTGAGTCCAGGACTGAGATAAAGAATATACAAAACAAGGCTCGAGCATTTTCTAATGCCATAAAATAAATCAGTGCTCAAGAACAAAGGATAAAGCTCTGTCAAAGTGAGGCAGGACTCAACTGAAAGAGCTTCCAATGGCCAGGGATAGAACAATTTGAGTAACAAAATAAATAATGTATTACTATGTCATAATCTATAGTTTGAAGTTACAAAGGTATAAAATGAATATTGATACTGACATAATCAAATAGTTGAATAAACAAATGGGGAAGAAGAGAAAAATCTCTGTGTAGAAAAAATTCAATCTATGTTCATATACCCGTTAAAGGAGGTGGAGCTTAACTATATAATACCTTGAGTGTGGGCCACACAATGAATTGCTTCCAAAAAATATGTTGGGAAGGTGGGAAATAATAGCAGTTGAAAGACCTGGCAGACATGACCCCAGCCACTTATCAAGTTTATCATTAACAGTGGAAATTACTACCAGTATTTATATAACCTCAAGTGCTGTAATGAAAACTGAACTTTACCTCTGCAATCTCCTTCTTTCAAACCCATAACCTCCATGATCTTCTTCTAAATCCATAACCTTCACTAAGATAAAAATATCAGACAAAACAAATTTGAGGGTAATTCTGCAAAATACATGATCGCTATTTCTCAAAATTGTTAAAGTGATCAAAATATCAAGGAAAGTCAGAGAAACTGTCTTAGCTAAGTAAAGCTTTGCAAAAATTATAGGTAAATATAATGTGTTACTAAAGGCTCAAAAATCGTATTTAAGGAAAAACTGCAAGGCTGAGACAGGAGGATTGCAGGTTCAAGGCCAGCCTCAGCAACTTAATGAGGCCCTCAGCAACTTAGTGAGACCTGTTTCAAAATAAAAATTATAATATAGGTTTGGATGTGTACCTCAGAGGTAGAGTGCCCATGGGTTCAGTTCCCAGTACTGCAAAAAAAAAAATTTTAAAGGAAAAACCAATAAAATCTGAATAAAGTATGGGCTTTAGTTAATAATAATTTATCAATATTCATTACTTATGAAAAATGTATCATAGTAACATAGTTTGGGGATATATATGTAGTATCCTTGTAGCTTTTTTGGTAAAATTATTATAAAATAAAATGTTTAATGTTTTTAATGGTCATGTGAAATAGTCCTGAAATTTCACAATGAGTAAAGTCCTTCTTTTTAATGTAGAAACAGTCACTATGTAATTGTTAAGGGTACTTTTCCCAGACCAGCCATATCTCTGTTCAATACAGATTAACAAAATATTTTAGAACCACTCACAGTGACTTGTTCACCAAGCATTTATTAAGAACTGAATATCTATCTTATGCAGTTCCACTGCTGAGGATAAGAGTGATAACCTAATATTTAGTAACTAGTAAAGGTGGGAAGCAGTGCTGCTTTTTATGCATCATCTTAATCATAGAACAAAACAAGATGTTTGCATATAAGAAGCACGAGCAAGCTCCAAGAAGTGTCTGTGGTTCCCTATTTTTTAAGAAAGATGACAGATAATTTAAAGGTCTAATAGACTCTGTAATTAAGGAGAAATATAGATAAAACCATAACTCCAAACCTGTAAACTGAGGGTATATCTTTTTGACTCAGTTATTACACCCACAGATACTTCCATTCTGATGCAGGGGAAGACAAACAGTGTAAAAGAATTAAGGCTTAAGTTATAGAAGTTCAACTTTCTATTTCCTAATGAGAATTACATGATTCACCTTTATATCAGCAGGACGAGTTGCCTTTTAAAGGTCATAAAATAGGAGTATGACAATACCTAATTAAGGCTAATGAGAATCCACACATATGGATAAATATAAAATATAACTCCTCCAAATATGCTGCTTTCACTCATTTTAAGGTCTAGAAAACTTTCTTAAATTCAAAAATACAAACAAAATAATTTTAGCCTTGTTAGGTAGATTGTTGCTGCGATCAAAATCCCTGACAAAAAAACTTAGAGGGAAAAGGGTTGTTTGGCTCATGGATTCAGAGGTTCAGTCCATGGGCAGCAGTCTCCAAGGCAGAAACATCATGGAAGTAGATCATGGCAGAGGAATAATGCTGAATTCATGGCAGCTGAAAGCACACAGTCCCCAAGGCCGGCCCCCAGTGACCCGTCTCCTGCAGCCCCCCTGTTGAACCCTGCTGCACTGGGACCAGGCTTTTAACACATGAGCTTTGGGGGGACAGTCCAGACCCAAACCCTAACAAGCCTCAACACAGAGAACCTTCAAATGCAATTATACCTGTCAGGAGAAAACATGGAAATCTCATAAATTTGAGCAGTAATACCTCTGTCAATTGTATGAAGATTTTTATCAGATTGTTTTTCTGTCAGAGATTTTCTGTAATTTTAATTTATACAATGATAACAGCAGCTTTATAAACTTTTCATTCTGGGAAATCGCATAAGCTTACTAGAATAAAAGTCTTATTGTTTCCCACAGAGGAATACACATATCACTTTGTACCCAAGGGGGATTGTTTCCAAACCCCTCAAAGATACACTTATGTAAAATGGTACAATATTTCATATAACTTGCTAATATCCTCCTGCGTACTTTAAATCATCTGTACATCACTTAATTAAATGCAAATGCTCTGTAAACAGTTGTTATGCTATATTATTTAGGAAATGATGAAGAAAAAAGTTGATACATGTATAGTACAGACATGGACTTTAAAAAAATGTTTTTGATCCTCAGTTGGATGAAACCATGGATGTTCACAGATACAGAGAGCTGACTATAGTCTTTCTGTAGCCTGAGTATAGGATGAGTAAAAAAATTAAATGAGATATCTGAAACCCCTCTGCAATTTGGAAAAATGCCAGAGTTGTAGGTTGGCAGTATATGTTTTTGTTTTAGATATATGCAAAAAAAATTAAGCTTTTTGATTTATATTGTTGACAAAGACATATTTACTTCATAGGTATTGTGATAAGTGAATTATGCCATTAGTAATAAAATGTCCCTAATAAGCTAATTGAAAATATATAAATTGGACTTTCAAGGTGATTGGTGGCACTTTCAAATTATTAATTAAATTTAAAAATAAACTGCATATATCAAAAGCTCATAAATGTAATGATATAATGATTCTCTGAAAGAGTACATCCATTAATTAGGACACAACAAACATTCCTAAAAGTAGAGCAATAAGAAGTAACTCAAATGCCTTCTCCAATCCCTACCTTACAATTTTTTATTGCTTACAGGCTAGTTTTGCCTATTTCAAACTTTATGTAATTGGATCATTCAATATGCAGATTTGTGTATTTGGTTCCTTTTTTCAGCATTTATGTTTGTGTGATTCATCCATTTTGTTACATACAATGTAGTTTGTTCATTTTCAAGGCTTTATATATTGCCTTGTGTGAGTATACTGTGATATAGGTACCTATTCCTTTTGAAATGCATTTGGGTAACTTCTAGTTTGGGACTAATGCAAATACTACTATGTTGAACACTCTACTATATAACATTTGGTGAATATATACACACATTTTAGTTGGATTTCTGGACCTTAGAATATGCATATGATCTGTTTTACCAGTATTACTGCCAATCTTTGACAAATAGAAATTTACTTAAAACTTGCTGGATAATGTTATTTAAAAATAAAATACAAGTTAATCTTCTAAAATCAAAAAGGAAGGAAGGAAGAAGGGAAGAAAGGAAATAAAGAAGATTAGCCTCTAAACTCTTAGTAAAGAGCTAAGTATAAAATATATAGGTAAAAAAGTGTTTAAATAAATGGCATAAAATACTGTTCAGTTATTTTATGTAAAAAAATGTCTCTTTTGACGTTACTATTCAGATGATTGACTTTCAAGAAAGGAAGTTAGTAGTATAGGGGATATATTCTAAATTCTGACTTTGTAAATAACAGAAAGAGTTCTCAGTGGGGCAGGCAGCAGTACACAGAATGCATTTCACCACAGAACACGTCAGAATAACAGATGGCAAACTCTGTAAAGAAATTAATTTAAATAAGCCTCATAAAAACCCACCTTTCTGGAGAGAAAAGATATTTTGTATAAAAAGTTTATCTTATTTATTGCCTACCTGGACAGGTAATGTATTCAGGTTTTTCCAATCTCTTCCTTTGTGATAAAACAGATTTCAAACACTTATTACCAGTGCTACCACTTCTCAAGTCCACCTGCATCTAATGTGTTCTTATCATTTGTCACCCAATTATAAAATTCTCTGTTTTTAATTAACAAAATTTTCTTTCTATTTCTTAACCATATCCACTGTGGTAAACATGCCATTTTAAGTATGATATAAGCCTTAAAAAATAAAGCAATTTAATTTTTATGATCCTTTAATAAGTTATATGTTACTCATGTGTGGCACTCTCTTTTAACTATAGATTCATAAATAAAAGTATGCTATTTCCCAAATACTTGGTTTCATTTTATGAAATTTTACATTTTTAGAGCATAATTAATAAATTTTGAATCATACAATGTTTCTCCTTACTGTAATGGACCTACAAAGAGCAATATATATCTGTCACATTAATAGCTATTTCACAGACTAATGTCAGAATTTAACAACCTACAAAACACTATATATACCTTTCTCATCAGAGATATTACATAAAAACACCTCCACTGATTATTTAAATATATAAGAAATTATCAACACTAAAGTTCTCATCTGTGTATATGTGTGTATGTTTGTATACATATACATGTATGTATGTGTATAAACCTGTGTACTTGCACAGAGATTTGAGGGCAGATAGATTATACTTGTGTATATAATGGCTTAATAAATATGTATGTTATTAGTTATTAACTATAAAATTTTTCAATATTCTATTGTGTTCAATGCACTATGATAAAAATTGAAAATGGCAACACTGAGCACAAGTAAAATAGAGCCTAGGAAGGGATGTAGTACATGCACACAAGTGAGCATAAGTTACAAAATGATATGAGCCGTGAGAAGGTACACAGCACGGGAGGGGAGTGTTGTGTTTTATGGAGAACAAGAAGTATGGGAGGATGATAAAAACATGATGTCAGTTTTGAAAATGATGTGTAGAAATTATTCCTGTGGAAATGTGACATAGGTTGCCAGGTGCAGAAAGAACAGCGTGGATGAAGCAGTGGAGCTAGAGCAAGCAGTTGGGTTTGATTGAAGTAGGAAGCATAATGAGGGAACCGAGTAGATGTAATTCTATGTGACTTCTGTGTGAATTCTATCCTTACTTGAATGAGTGGGGCTCCCTAATTCTGCTTCCTATGTAGGTGGAAGATTTCCATTGATGCAGGTAATTTCTCCAAATATCTCATCTGTCAAATATGGGAGTTGAATTAGATCAAGAGTTTCCAAATAAAAATATATAAAATTCTAGTTGTCAATTCATATTAAAGATCATGTGCAATATTTATTTAGTTTTATACACATATAAACCCATTCCTTCTGGGTGTGGTGGCACACAAATGAAATCCCAGTACCTGGATGGCTGACTCAGGAGGATCACGGGTTCTAGGCCGGCCTCAACAATTTAGCAAGATCCTCTTTAAACATAAAAGATAAAATTGGGTTGAGGGTATAGTTCAGTAGTAGAATGTCCCTGGGTTAAATCCCCAGTACCAATAAATAAATAGTAAACCCATTCCATTTAAAGATGTTATGCCATTCTACCCCAGTGGACAAATACACTTACAAAAATAGTGTTATAAAACCATCTCTAAAAATGTAGTTTTAGAGGTAAAGAATTATAGTTTTATATAACATAATTGTTTACTTGGAAAACTAATAGAGACTGAAAAATGGACATTAAATAGCATATCACAGACAGGCATGGTGGCACACAACTGTAATCCCAGTACTTGGGAGGCTGAGGCAGTAGGATCACAGGTTCATGGCCAGCCTCAGCAACTTAGCGAGACCCTGTTTGTTTCAAAATAAAAAAAAAACAGGGCTGGGAGTGTAGCTCAAAGGTACAATGCCCGTGATTTCAATCTCTAGTACAAAGAAAGGAAGGAAGGGAGGAAGGAAAAGGAAATAACAACAAATTAGATATTATTAGAATATTATTAGATCATGTCATATAACATAATTAGATATTATTATACTTAAAACAACTAGGATGAAAAATAACCTTAGAAATATTTAAACAAAGCATGTATAATATCTACATGAAACTAAATTTAAGAGATTAAAAAAGAAAGTGACATCAAGTTTACCCCTCTCTTTTGGTCTACACTAACACAGACTAAGAAAATAATTGGAAAATCATGCTGCCTTCTTCGTTACATAAACTCAATATTATAAAAATGTAAGTATTTTTTTCTGAAAAGCCATCAGGTTTATTTTTGGAGCTAGATAAGCTAATTCTGATATTCTAATAGAAATAATAAGTGAGAAAGAATATTAGAAAACATTAGGGTGAAGAACTCTATTGAGGGTCTATATCCTTTCCAGATAATATAAAATCATAATTATTAAACCATCTTTAGTAATACATAAATAGATCAAAAGAACAGATGAAAATGTCCAAAATGGATGGAACTTTAAGTATCCAGGTATAGATGAGAGAACACTACCAGTTGGATAAAAACTATTCAATAACTGGTATAGGAAATACAGAATAGCCAGCAAGAAAAAATAATGAATTAGTAAAATAAAATTATATGAAAAATAAATTAAATATGGTTCAGATATTTAAATAAAATAATTCATAACAATGTTAGAAGAAAGCATGATAATTTGAACATGTAGTTTAGGAGAAATCAAGTCTTTTTTACATAAAAAATAAAGAACTATAAAGATTTGTTAGACTTGAAAACTATTTTTTTAATTTGCCAAGCAAATTAAAACAATCTGGGAAAATCACGTTAAAACAATCTGGGAAAATCACGTGGAAATTATGTGAGTTAAGGAACTAGTTTTATTTATGTGTATGGAAGGTTACAGATGAGTATAAATTCACTAATACTCCTTCCTTCCAGAGATGAGTTGGTTTCCCTTCCCCTTGACTCTGGATGGACTCCTGACTTCTTGGACTCTATAGATAAGCAAAAGTGATGCCATGCCTGGTCCAGGACTTTGAAAAGGATCAGCAGCTTCTTCCTTGATCGGTTGGAGTCCTTAGTCCACCATGACTGTGAGGAAGCCTGTGCTGGTCACATTGAGAGGTTGCATAGAAAGAAAAGCCTGACTAGCCCCCAGCTCTTTATATGAATAAAGATATATTCAAATAGTCCCAGTTGTTATCTGACTGCTCTCACATTATAAACACTGAGCAAACCACCTACCTGAGATTATCAACCCTCAGAAGCATAAAAGATAACAATAAGTTATTTTGTCATTGAGCTTTCAAAATGGCTTAGGAAACAATGGATAACAAGAACTATGCAAAATTAACTCCTATAAAATAAGAAAAATCCAAAAATCAAACAGAAAAATTGGCAAATATACATGGTAGATTATACTTTCCAAAGATGACAGCAACAGTGGCTCCCACCCCACATGCTCTTCTACGGTGATTTTTCCAGGTCCCTATTAAGAGCCTAGTTTCTCCTGCCCTTGAATCCTGGCTAACCTAAATCATTTTCTTTACCAATAGAACACAGATAAGATGACATTCTGACAAATGTGAAATGAACTCCAAAGTCTCGTCAGAATCCACTTGATAGAGCCAGGTGTGGTGGCGCACACTTGTAATCCCAGTACTTGGGAGTCTGAGACCGGAGGATCCGGGTTCGTGGCTAGCCTCAGTTACTTAGTGAGGCTTTCTGCCACTTAGTGAGACCATGTTTCAAAATAAAGAATAAAAAATAGGGCCGGGGGTGTAGCCTTGAGGTAGAATGTCCCTGTATTCAATCCTCAGTACTGCAAAAAAAAAAAAAAGAATACAGCTGATAGTTCACAGGAAGCCCAAATCACATGGAGCAGTCTGTAAGCACACCTGTCAGTATCAAACTCAGACTCAGCAAAGAACTAGTGCCAACCATAGTCTGGTGAATGTATCATACTAGATGTCTAAATTAGCTCAGAATTAAGATTATTGAAGTCCCATCAACCATAAATGACTACCTTAAGAGAAGTGCTCCCATAAAATCATGAGACTAATTTTAGAGCTACTAAGTTTGGGAGTAATATTTTGCATAGCAATAGATAATGAGAATTGTGGCTTATTATGTGTTTCCACCACATTTGCTGCAATTTGATCTCCTCAAAGAAAATTGTTGATTTATTGTCTTCATTTTCTTAAGTCTAGCTATGTTCTGTGGCTGCTGTGGGCAATATGATATGGTAGAACATATGTTATGTTGTGCTTTTTCTTGGTACAGTTGTGAAATCACTGGGCAACTTCTTGTCTCTTTAGAACTCTTATTCTTGAGGAGTTCTCTCTCAGAAGCAAGATACCATATAAGAAGTGTAATAACCTTGCAACAACTATAACCTTAGAAGAATAGGGCATGTTGGGTGGTTCTTGCAAATGAGATGTCATGTAGAAGAAGAAAGGACAAGAAATACTATGTTGGGTACAATAATGGTCCCCAAATGTTCATGCTTTAGTACACAGGACCTGCAATTATGTTACCTTACATGATAAAAGGTACTTTGCATATTTCTCATGGGAATGAGGTTGAGCACTTTTCCCTAAATTTAAGAGTATTTTGTGTTTCTTTTTAATGTCAATGACTAAGGTTATGAATCTTAAAATAGAGATATTATCCCAGATAATCCAGGTGGGCCCTATAAAACCGATATTCCTTTATAAGTGGAAAAGGAAAGAGGCAGAACACTGAGTCAGAGCGATGGAATGAAATTAATAAGAGAATAGATTCAAGGCAAGAGAGAGAGAGAGAGAGGGTGACAGAGAGACAATCTGTCAATGCTGAAATTAAAAATAGAAAAAGAAAGTCATGAGTCAAACAAGGTGGGCAGCCTATAGAGTGGACTGGGAATGTCCTTCACCTCCCATGATAGCCAAAAAGGAAGCGGGATTCTTAGTCCTACAACTGAGGTAAAACTACGAGTCAGTAGGAGTAAGTTCTGTCAGTAACTCAGATGAGCAAGAAATGGCCAAGTTCATAAACTAGAGCCACCAGAGAAGAATACATCCCTATTAGTAGCTTGGCTTTAGACTATTTTGACCTAAAAATGATAAGATAACAAATTTGTGTTGTTTAAACCACTAAATTTATGGTTATGTGCTATGGCAGCTGCAAAGCCTACCCCAACCCACCCAAAGAAACACAACAGAGATACGAGAGTTGAGTTTTAAGCCACTAATTTCAGGAGCTATTTTTATAAAGAAATGGAAAACCGAAAGAGAAATAACATGTAAGAAGAGATTTGACCAAAAAAATGCTCTTAAACATAGAAAAGGTGTTCAATCCCATTCATACTAAGGAAAATGCTAATTAAATGTATAATAAGAGACTGCTCTGATAAGAGCTTAGAATTTTCCACTCCCATCTTTACAATGAGGAAAAGTGAATTAAACTGGAAATCAATAATTTTATTGGACTATCAGAAATCTGAGGTCACAGAGAAAATCACAAGCCCCAAATCTGCTAAAAGAAACTCATTGAAAACTGGCTAAAATCTACTTAAGTGGAACAGAAGCCACTGAAGCAAAAATAATTTTAAAAAGCCTGGTTAAAATACATAAATGATACCCCAAAATATGTCCCAAACTTCTCCATAACAAAGATCTACATTCCAAGAGAAAGGACTGCTGAGAGAAAATCAGTCTTTCTTTTCCAACTGCTTTCCAGACCTCCTGTCTTTGACAAGTTAGAGAGATTCTTGGTCAAGAGAGGTCAGGACATCAAAGAAATATATTTGGAACACTGAAGCCAAGGAAGGGAGTAGGTAGTGTCAAGAAAAAAAGTTATATTCATAGAAAAACAAATATGAAAGTCACAACCAGCTCGAAAATAGAGGCCCAGTAAAGCACTTGAGATTTAATTGGAAGATTATTGAACATTATTCATTCCTCATAGCCTTCTACCAGCTCAACAGGGCACCCGTCAACAGGGTTACAGTTTAATGAAAGTGAGTTATAGCTGAAATACTTGCAGAACACAGACTTTCTCTGAGGGCAATTACTTAGAAAATCACAATGTCAAAAAGGGAAATATAAGCAGAGACAATAGAGGAATGTGAAGCCTATTAGCAATTTTAACTGCAGAAAATGTTAAATTCAACCCAATACCTAGCCAGGAGTCCTTTTTTTCTGCTTCTATAACAAAATATCTGATTCTGGGTGTTGTATAAATAAAAGAGGTTTATTTAGCTCACAGTTTTAGAGGGTGGAAGTTAGTTTTCTCTCTGATAAAAGTCTCCTGCCTGTACAACATGACAGATGGCATAATAGTGGGAGTGCATACAAGAAGAGGTAGTCCATGGCATGATAGTAAGCAAGAGAGATGCAAGACCAGCCCCATTTTATAATAACTGATTCTCATTGATAACACCATTAAACCCCCCCAAGGGCAGTGCTCCCAATGACCTAGTCACCTTCCACTAGGCTCCACCTCTTAGAGTTCCCACCACTTCAACATGACCATCATCAAACCATTTCCAAACCTTTGTACTAGAATAGGTAACTTCACATGAAAGACTTACTTAACACAGTTCCCATCACCTAATACAATATGTATAGTTTTCAACAAAAATTGCAAGCCATCTTAAAACACAAGAAAAAAATTATGTGAAAAATATAAAAAACCCGGAAAGCATCAGAGCTATATACTCAGATATGAAACAAATGGAATTTTCAGGTATTTAAATTTAAATTAACTATGATTAGTATGTTAATGACTCTAATAGGGGAAGTAAGCAACACACAAGAATATATGGGTAGCCAAGCATGGCACAAACTTGTAATACTAGTACTTGGGAGGCTGAGACAGTAGGATCACAGATTCGTAGCCAGCCTCAGAAACTTAGCAAGGCCCTCCCACAACTTTGTGAGACCCTGTTTTAAAATTTAAGAATAAATAAATAGAGATGGGGTATAGCTCAGAAGCAGATGCCCTGGGTTCAGTCTCCAGTATATCACACACACACACATGCACACACACACGCACGCACACACACACACACACACACACACACACACACACGGATATATGGGTAATGTTAGGAGAGAAAAAAACTCTAAGAAAGAAGCAATAGGAAATGCTAGAAATCAAAAACACTGTAACAGAAAAGAAAAATGATTTGAGGTACTAGCCAGGCATCTGCTTTCTGTTTGCTGCTATAACAAAATTCCTGTTGATCAGAAGTCAATAGAAAATTCAAACTGAAGTCAATAGAAAACTTTAAACTGCAATCCAAAGAAAGAGAGAGAGGGAAAAAAGCAACCTCTCAAATTGTAGCATACACAAATTTGGGACACCAGAGGAATAAAAAGAAAGAACAAAATAGAGGTACTTAATGAAAAAATGGCTGGGAATTTCTCAAAATTAACAACAGACAACAAAACAAAGATTTACAAATCTTAGATAACAATAAGCAGAATAACCACCAAGTAAAGAGAAATACCTTCTGTAGCCACATCATATTCACACTGCACAAAATCAAAAGCAAAAATAAAACATCTTTTAAAAATACTTTTACCTATGGCTGACCAAGGATAAGAATTACTGCATGCTTCTCATCAGAAACAATTCAAGCAAGAAGAGAGTAAGTGAAATATTTAAAATTTTGAAAGAAAAAAAATCCACCAACCTGGAACTGGTGCAAAATAGTTCATCAAAAAAAATTGTCCTACACCGGGCATGGTGACCCACGCTTGTAATCCCAATACTTGAGAGACTGAGATGGGAGGATCGCAGGTTCGAGGACAGCCTCAGCAAGTAGTGAGACTCTCATCAACCTAGAGACCCTGTTTCAAACTAAACATAAAAATAGGGCTGGGAGTGTAGCTAAGAGATGGGATGCCCCTGGGTTCAATCTCCAGTGCCACACAAAAAAAATTAACCTTCAAAAGTGAAAAAAAAATCCTTGGACAAACAAAAATCAAGAGAATTCATCACCAGGAAGGCATATTGGAGGATATGTTAAAATGATAAATTCAGTAAAAAAGAAAACAACATAGGTCAGAAACTTTGGCTTATGTATTGTTCTTATTTTTAATTAATTATAAAAGAACTATTTTAATAGTAATAGTGCATTGGGTCATGATGGCTTATAATGATTGAGTTATATTACAGATATCAATATCACAAGGAAAATTAAGGAGGAATTCAGAATACTTTGTTTTAGCACACCTATACTTCTGTTCATCTGGTTAAAAGTATAATTTATACATTTAGATCAACTGCTGAAACTTTTTTATTAAAAAGTATGTTTGAAATTCTAAATGAAGAGATTTATAAAATTATTTCAAATGTTCAGTTAAATCAGAGAAGGCAAAAAATGAGGGGGAAATCAAAAAATAAATGAAACAAACAGAAAATGATTGTAAACATAGACATTAATTAAGCCTTCTCAGTAATCACTTTAAATTTGAATAGCCAAAATACACCAGTTGAAAGACACATACTATAAGAGTACATTTAAAAACAAAAATGTCCAAGTATGTGTTGTCTATAAGAAAACCACTTTGAATATAAAGACATTCATAGATTAGAAAAAAATATACCATGCTAAAACTAACCAAAAGAAAGCTGTATAGTTATGTTAATATCAGGTTAAAAAGACAGGAATAAATAGGGGCATTATACAAGCTAAATTGGTTAATTCTACAAGAAAACACATCAGTACTGAAGCTTATGTTCCTAACAACAGAGCACCAGAATATGAGTTAAAAACAAGAGAAAGGAAAGAAATAAATATATACAATTATAAAATAAATTAAAATAAAAAATAAAAAATAAATATATACAATTAAAAAATAAATACAATTATAGTTTGATACTTGAACATTTCTCTGTTAATAATTAATAAACATGCAAGTGACTAGTAAAGACATAGTTGACCTCCATAGGACTCAGTCAATTTGATCTCACTGACATTTATTTAATATTATATCCAACAATAGCAAAATATAGGTTTCTTTCAAACTCATGGAGCATTAACAAAATATATACATTCTATACCTTAATATCTTTAAAAACTTGAAAGAATAAAAAGCACACAAAGAATTTTCTCAAATCACAATGCAATTAAACTATGTAACAATAACAGAATGAAAAATTCATAAAATATTTAGAAATTAAACAATATCCTTTTAGCCATAAGAAATATACAAATCACTGCTGAGTAATGTTTGGCAGTTTCCTATTTTTATTAAGAAAGACAATTATCTCACATTGAAGTTGCATTATAAATATGACCTTCTGGATGACAAAGTTTAAAACCATGAAGTAGTATAATGTCAATCAACACAGTTATTAGGAATATTATATTTTTATTTAATTAAAATGTACATTTAGAGCCGGGTGTGGTGGCACACGCTTGTAATCCCAGTACTTGGGAGGCTGAAACCAGAGGATCTGGGTTCACGGCCAGCCTCAGCTACTTAGTGAGGCCCTCTGCAACTTAGTGAGACCCTGTTTCAAAATAAAGAATAAAAAATAGGACTGGGGGTGGAGCTCAGAGGTAGAATGCCCCTGGGTTCAATCCCCAGTACTGCAAAGAAAAATAATAAAAATTAAAATTAAAAAAATAAAATGTACATTTCTTAGGATTAAAATTAGAATGATAAATTATAACATTATTTGCTACTGTCACTCTATAGAAATTATCAACTATGTTAAAATCACTCAACAATATTTTTTCAAAGTAGAGTTATTTTTCAAACAAAACAGTCATTGAAATGCATTATATTTTAAGAACCAAAGCACTTTCTAATACTGGGAATATTAATGGCAACAGTAGAAGAGCCTTTCATTTAATTTAATATAATAAGATTAATTATGAAGAAAGTAATTTCTGCAAATGAAGATCACAATGGTCTCTTTCACTCAATAGTAAAAATTAAGAAGAATTTGACCTTTGATTTTAATACCAAATTCTTTTAAATTGTCATTAGTAGCAGAAACATGTTATGATCAAATACTTTTGAACCTATTTTTTAAAACAATCAATAAACAAAAACTTTTATTGTTGTTTAGCAATCAGTATGTATATAGAATATAATATAAAATATGATAAAATGTTTATATAATACAAAATAATTATATGATAATTAAAATTAAAAAGAAACTTTTTTTCTCAGTAAAGATTTGCTTAGGCTATGGATACTTCCTCTCAAATTGTTATTTAAACTAACTTCCATCATTAAATATGTTTTCACTTATTTTTATTGAAGTTATATGTGTTTTATCTGCACTTGTATTAAAGACCACAAGACTATCTCAAGGAAAGAAATAAAAACTCAATCAAGAGTATTAGCTTTGTTCCTTTTTTGAGAATACAGAACAGTATAATCTAATGAAACTGAAATTTGTTATGTGCTTTCAGGGTCTCCTCATTGGAAGACAATCAGACAGTTACATTTGTGACAAAACATTCTGACATAAACAAATGTTTAGAGGTATCTTAGGAACCTACAGTAATCAATGTATCCCTGAATGCAGAGGGACAACGCAGACTGATAAAGTCAAATGTCTTAATTTCAGGAGAAATCTTGTCTTCTTTAGTTATTATTTAGTTATAATCATTAGCATGGGAAATTATTCATTTCATTTGTTGTTATAAACATTTCCTACTCATCAGACTTTTTTTGTGACTTACAAGGAATACAGTCTAATGATGGAAATTACTGAACAACCTTTAAGTTAATAGTATCTCTCACAGATATTAAATATAAATTTGCATATTGCCATTTTCTTTTTCTTAAGAAATAGAACCATTCTTTATCTTCTATTGAGCACTGTCATAGATAACTGAAAACAAATTTTGTATGAGATCATCAAGTATGAGATCAGCAAGTTTTAGGAAGATGTGAATCAATCTGAGAATTATTCAATGAACAGTAATCAACACCTTGCTGTCTGAAGATGGATGAAAGAAACAGCAGTCAATAGCCTATTAGTGAGTCCATTACAACCATATTTCATATTGTGAATGTTTGTTGTTTGTTAGGAAACAAATAATTAAAAGTTAATTTTAATAACTGAATTAAAGAATGAGCAAATCTATAACAGAAGCTAGATAGTCACCACTTTTTTGTCAAAAAGGTATTTTTCAAATCATTATTAAACATATTAACTAATTATTTATTAATGCTGAACATGATGTAATAGGTAATGTTGTATTAGATTTTCTAATATAAATCCCATTTTAGGGCAATCATATAGGTACTAGTTGTAAAATATGCTTTTATATCAACATTTAAAATTATATAAATGGATTTTTAAATAATTTTATATAAAAATGGAAAAATTCTAAGATTAAAGTCTTTTGAATTAGTGATTTTTAAATCAGAACTAAAATGTAATCACTAGAATTTAATAATAACTGTAACTGACATAATGAACTCCCAGTTCACAAATGTTAATAAATGTTTCAGCTACACTATGTGGAATAAATACAGAATTCCAAGTGAACAAACTTAGATTGAAAATTGTTTTAACACACACTGGCTATGTATTCTTGGGCAAATCATTTAACCTCATAAGATTCTATAAAGTTTCCATTACTTTTAATTTTTTAAGTTTGCATCTCAAAAATGCAACATAAAATTCCTAGAAGACTCTTTAAATTGGAGAGGCTAAAACTTGTCTTGATGGGTAAGGCATTATGCTTATAGTAATAGCCTGTTCCATATACTCAAGGTTAGCATCGAAGTGACCATTCTAGCAGCATTATAATTTCTACCTTAAATGAACATTATAATTATAATCTAGCTATCTTGGTCCTTGTGACAATAGTCCTTTCCCTTTCAAAATGTGCGAGCAAAGCTATTTTTTAAGTGAAGAGTAATAGAGAAGAAAACAAAAATTCAAGAATGTGTGTTGTATAGGCACAGAAAGAATAAGAATTCCAATGGCTTTTTATCAACATCTAAGCCTCTAAGTAAACTCAGTCCATATGTGAAGGTATCACAACCAATCTCACTGATACGTATGAGGAGGGGAGGGAGCCGGGTAGGAGCCAGAGGCAAACACACCAAGTGCTGGGCACACACATGCTTGCATCACTTTTAAACTTGCTATGACATATAATTACAATGCACCAACAAAAGTATGAAAAATATATGTAAAGAAAACAATTTAAATATTTTTTTCAGAATTTTGTCTATGGGAAATGATAGTATTTCAAGCTGATTCTATGGAAAAACTAATTCAGAATTGAACATACATGGTATGTTCACTGAATTCTGATAACTAAGGATTACTGAACTTTGTAAATTATATTATTCTACCATGATAGTTTTAAAAATCACACTAGATATTCTTGGAAGAATTCTCTGGTACATGCTAATAATGTGGAATTTAGTTCATCCAGATGGCAGAAAAACTGGAATCAACATACAATTTTTGGAATAGATTAAAATAGCAATATATTAACAGAAATAGCTAAATACAGTTTATTTTAAATTTACAAAGCCACATGTGTGAAAATAGGTGAATCAGGAGCCAAAACCCTAAGAAAAATATTTGGGTAAGTAAAGTTATATTGGTAAAAAGTAGAAAAGTCTAACATCAATTGATTAGACAACTACTCATAGAACAACTTGATTCCTTGGAGCAGAAGCTAGGAAATCACATCTGTATGAAGCTATGCTTACCTCCCAAATAGGTTCTATTATTAGGTTTTCTGAAGGCATTTTATTGAACAAAAAAATCTACCTCCTTCACTCATCATTATATCTGGTATATGCATGTCATGGAATCATTCTGTCTGAGACACACTAAATCTGAATATGAGGACCTCTGCCTTTAGAGTTCTTTACATATAAGTTGATTAACTTGAAGGAATGAGAATTCAGTGTGAAGAAAGTTTCTGAGCTGAGAACTAGGAACAGGGGTCAGAAAAGTAAATAAAAGGGACATAATAATATAACAGTTAGTGTCATTTGGTTGCCAGCATGTCACTGGGATCTTGAGAGAATATTGGTCAAGCAGGCCAACTTCGGTGTGATAATCTGTGACCAGATTGGAGGTTACTAAACCTCTTCCCAATTTTGGTGTAGAAAACAACATCATGCTGACATTGTGTATACTCCTCCAGTGTGTCATTTTCAATGCCCAAAGGTACAGGTAAAGAACCTCAATGCTGGCTGAGAAGCACTGCAGAAGAGATGGAAGGCCTAGCAGACAAAATAATATCCAGTGACACCTATGTGACACCTATGTGAGACCGAAAGACAAACAGAAATATTGAGAATCAGTAGATGGGATTTCCTAGAGGTCTGAGATCCTGCATAAGATTGTAGAAGAACTAGAAGCTGGGTGTGGTGGTGCACACCTGTAATCCCAGTGCTTGGGAGGCTGAGACAGGAGGATTGCAGGTTCTCTGCCAACCTCAGCAACTTAGAAAAGAACCTCAGCAACTGAGGGCGACCTTGTTTCAAAATAAAAAATAAAATTGGGCTGGGGTGTGGCTCAGAGGTAGAATACCCCTGGGTTCAATTCCCAATACCAAAAAAAAAAGAGATTGTAGAAGCACTAATGTTACTGAAATTTAAATAGCAAAATAAATGGGACTTACAACTACTAAGATTAGGAAATGTTTTAATTTATTTACTTATTATGATTGACATGTAAAAACTGTACATATTTATGGAGTATCATGTGATGTTTTAATGCATGAATATAATGTATAATGTTCCAGAGTATTCCTATTTGCCTTCTCAAATATTTATTATTTATTTGTAGAGAAAATATTCAAAATCTTTTTATGACATTTTGAAATATACATTGTTTTTATTTGAAATCACCCTACTGTACAATAAAATATCAGAATTTTTGCTCCTATATAACTATAAATTGGTACCTATTGGTCAACCTTTCTTCATTCCTCCTTCCTCTCCACTCTTCTTACCTCTCATAATGACTATTCTATTCCCAATTTCTATGAGATGAACTTTTTTAGATTACACACATGAGTACGAATACATGGAGTTTCAGTTCACATGCTTACTGCTGTAATGCAAAACACCTGCCCACCACAACTTAGAGGAGGGACAAAGTGGACACAGAAATATCCATGTGTGGCATTGAGTGATTATCAAGTTGGGGAGAAAAGACCTGAATATAAGATGTGGGGAGATAGAGCCAAAAGAATAAAGGATACATTTTACTCATTGGCAGTTTTTCTGAGAGGTCTGATGGGGCAAATTCTCCCTACTGTTAAAATCCATTTAGTACTCTTTCCATGGGCTGCTAATACCTAATAAGTTCTTATTATCTCATGAGAAAAGTGTTAACTTTTCAAAGAGTAATCACCAACAATGTAACATTACAAAAAGAAGTGTGTCCTCTTGTAAAACTTTATAGAGACCAGCTACAGCTCAGGATTGGGGCAGTCAATTTTGGTAGGATGCTGAGGAAAAAAACCAGTCTGTAAACCTCTGGTACGTCCTACAACAACAGATTGTGGATCTCCTAAGTACATGTATCTTTGTATCACTTTGAACCTCACTATGATGTCTAATTAAAATGTGCTAACCAAAGTAGATTTTTTTTTAATCTTGGACTTCAGCTCTTCCCCCCACATATACACCCAGCATGCCAGGATAAGGGCCGAGGCTTCTCCAATCATGCAGCTTATAAATTACTTAGCAAAAAATTTTGATCCCTCTTCTGAAATCTTGTGTATGGGCCTTTTAGAATCTGTGTACTATGCCAGGATTTGGTGAATAATGGGATAGCCAAGCAACAGCTACTGCTTCTTCCTCCACAAATTTCCCCTACAAAAACTTCACATGCTGGTTCAGATTTGGCTTGTGCCTTGAAATGTCTTCTGCTCTTCTTTGTTTTACAGAGAAAGATCAAATATTTCAAAGAATTAAAATACATGTTTTAAGTAAATAGTGTGCCACATGGATCACTCTGAGTTAAACCCATTTTAATAATATTTGGTTGGTTATAGTACAATTTTTAAAGGTCTCCTTAAAATATTTTTACATAAAAGCTAGAAAGAAAATAGGAGACAAAAGGAACTTCAGATAAATGAGGAGAAAGACCAGCTGAATAGTGGAAGAGGATTGGGGCAGGGGGTGGGAAGGGGAAAAAGGAGGCTTGATGAAGGAAATAGTTCAAATAATGCTATGTTTATATATGAAGGTAACACTACCAATCTCACTAACATACATGGTGGGGGGGAAGAGGGGTGGGACCCAAAGGGAGACACACCAAGTGCTGTGTGCACATGTTTGTATTACTTTGAACCTCACTGTGATGTATAATTACAATGCACCAATAGAAGCATATTAAAATATTTTACATAAAATTGATAATGACCCTTACCAAATTTAAGAAGTCAACTCATATTTTGAATTAATAAATATTTAAGTGTGTGTTACATGTAAATTTTCTTCTTTCCTTCCCTGTTCTCTTAAGAGCAACAACTTCTAGTCAAATAAAATAGCTAAGAAGAACTTATTGTGTTTGCATGGATTTTTTAATTGGATCTGTATTTTACATGACCCTTTATAGGAATTCTGATTTAGGAACTTGGATTCATGAGTTAAAGGTTTTAGCCGCAACCAGTTACTGAACAGATTTAACAAGCTGTAATTAGCATTCAGATATAAGCCAAGAATATACCCATTGAGGCTTTCTTCTACATTTAATGAAAATAATGTTAAGAATATTGCAAAGAGAAGATTTTTTTGGAGAGCTGAGTAGGCCATTATCTGAAGCATTGTGTACCAAGAACCAAGGCTCTATTAATTGGTCTAATTTTTATTATCTCATTTATTTTCTGCAAGAAATAGGAAAGTGATGAAAGAAAATGTAGAATCTTTACTAATATACAAGTCTTGTTAATGAAATCTTATAATTAGGTCACTGGTAACTTTTTAGAGGCGAATGTTATATTTGTGGCACTGTTTATGGTGACAGTTTCAAGGATATATACTTATTTTCAAACTTGTCAAGATATACACATTAAATTTTCATCTTTTTGTATGTTCCCCCAATGAATTTTTTTAATTGGAGCAGAAAAGAGAAAACTCAAAAATTTTTCAGCCAGACTAATATTATGTCTTTACTTTCCCTTCAGGGTTGGTTATTTTCAGAATAGTTTAAATACTTCCCCAGTCAATGAAACCCTCCCTGTCACTCTTCATTATCATGGCATCTAGAGCACACACAGCATCTCTCTGCCTGTGGTCTCTGCTCCACCTCAGGCCTCCTGGGCCCCTGCAGGTGTGGGTACAGCTGCAGGCGCCTGGGGAGCACTGTGTGCTCACTGCACAGAGCTAGGTGGCTCAGTCACTGGGCTGGGAGCTCTGACATTCAGGGACACACACTGGCTATGAATCCACTTTCTTCTTTGTCACCCTTGGAGTTTGTGAACACCAGCAACTCAGGGGCCTCTCCCAGCATACTATCTGCACCATCCAAAGTGCTGAGAAGCACTGTCGCTGTAGTGCAGTTGAGAGAGGCCATGGCTCCCTCTGGAACGCTGAGGGATGCAGGACTCTGCTCCACCTCCTGTTGGCTGCTCGGTTTTTTACTTTTTATGATTCATAGTTTATTTAGTTTTGTTTGAACAGCTTGCTCTTAAGCATTATAATAATTTGAATAGTAGAAAAGTGTATGGTGAAAAGCAAATATCTGTATCCTTCGATTTCTAGATTTTAGATGGATGGATATGTACGTATTTTTAAAATTGTAATAAATATTGAGATTACTTTCTTTTGAAAATAATGGAAATTACTAAGGCATCTGATATTCTACATAAACAGAAGCTTCAAATGTTTTAGTATTTAAAAGATAATGCTTCTATTATCATAAATAAAACAAAATTTAAATATATGAAATTTGGTTATTCAAGTGAGACATTATATTTCCATGACTGATAGCCTGTTTTTTATATCGACTATGCCATTGCTCCTCCTGTTTTAGCATATGACTTTTTCACCCCTATGCTTTTATTTTGAAGTGTCTAAATTATTTTTCAGAAATACCATTGCATAAAATAAACTCTTTTGGACAAAATAAAATAAATTCTGCTTAACACCATGCAGAAAGGTCAGAAAGTTATTTTTAAATGATTAATTTTAATTTAACTGGAACATGGCAAATAAATGAGTACTTTGGGAAGTCCTCAAAGTCAATCATTCTTTTAGTACCTGTCTCTTTCAAGGTGTGTGTGTGTGTGTGTACTGCCTTTACTTATACTATTCAACCATTCCAGTAATAATTTAACCTTTAAAAAAATCTCTAATTTTATTCTATTGAAGACAATTGCAAATGCAATTGTGACAGTTGTCTGATACAGAAAATGTTCAGAAAGTAATAAAGCTATATTCTTTCTTTCTTTCTTTCTTTCTTTATTTATTTATTTATATTAGAGACTTTACTCATATATTAAAATTATAATATAGCAATATATCTTAATACAAATATACAAAAGAGCCGGGCGTGGTGGCGCACGCTTGTAATCCCAGTACTTTGGGAGGCGGAGACCGGAGGATCCGGGTTCGCGGCCAGCCTCAGCTCTCTCTCTCTCTCTCTCTCTCTCTCCCTGTCTCATTCTCTCTCTCTCTCTACTTAGTGAGGCCCTCCGCAACTTCATGAGACCCGGTTTCAAAATAAAGGATATAAAAAATAGGGCCGGGGGTATAGTGCGGAGGTAGAACGCCCCTGGGTTCAATCCCCGGTACCGCAAAAAAAAAAAAAACAAAACAAAACAAATATACAAAAGCTATAGATGTAAATTAGACATGTCTTTCAAGGTGATCATTTGCAATGACTTTTTGTTAATGGTGCATCTATCACACCATTTAATATTTTTTAAATTATTTTCAGAGGCATCAATGCACCAATATTACAGTCATACCTTATATTTTAAAGCCATAGTATGTTAGAGATTGTCATCTTCCTATGCAACAGGCAACTTTGAGTTACTTTTTTGCTCTTTTCTAAATTCACTGCCTTGATAGCACAATTTTGGTCGTGTGTGTCTATTAGCCTTATTCTGCAAGCTCATTCAGGATAGGTAGGGTTTCTTACATCTGAACACCCTATGCACTACGCAGTATAATGTACTTTTCAGCAAATGCTAAATAAATACTTTCTAAATTCTAAGTTGTTTAAATGACAAAGGCAGTCCTTAGAGACTAATTATAAAGTATACAAAATAAAGGCAACATCATTGGGAAAAAATGCATGGCTTCCAAGTAACTAGTTTGGCATGGACACATTCATTTGGATGCCTAAAATGCCTAAATTATGGCATATTTGATAAAACCAGAAATTTTTATTGCCCTGACAAGGTTTTGGCAAAAACTAGTGAAAAAGGAGTCCACTCCAGAAGATGAGCCACGGTAGTCAAAGGCAAGGATGTAATAATATTCTGATTCAAGAAAAGACTGTGAATCATGATTTTCACAATAGTTAAGGGCATGACATAATCTATTCTCTTTTAAGCAGCCTTGGGAGAGCCCAGTGTGACTGTCTTTCCAGTCACACTTGGTAGATTTCATTGCTATTAAGATGTTCATATTGGCCTAAGAAACTAAGGTAAACACTCAGCCACATGGTATGAAGTGTGAAACCATCATTGTTCCAACAAAATCAATTTACAGCTGCCCCTGGGTTTATGATGGGGTTTCATCCAGACAACCTCATCTTAAGTTGAAAATAACATCAGTGAAAATGGTTTTACTTTAATATTCTTAATGTACTGAACAACATAACTTAGCATAGCATATAGGAGTCTACATTGGGGCAAAATTACCTAAGATAAGTCTATTTTATAATAAAGTATTAAATATAGCATGTGAATTATCGAATACTTATCCCCCTCCAAAAAAAAAAACACTGGCAATACAGTAAGCTGTGGAGAACCAGTTGTTTATCGTCATAATTACATTGTTAACTGGGAGCTGCAGCCCACAGTGACTGCAGAATCACCAGACAGTACATATTGCTGGCCCATAAAGAGATCAAAATTCAAAAATTGAAGTACATTTTTTTTTTACTGAAGGTGTATCTCTTTCATATCATAGTGGTCAAAATACCATAAATTCAACTATCATGAGCAGGAACTGTCTATATTTAGAATTCATCCTTGGACTTCTAAACACTGAGTCAATGGCAACAACTAGTCCAAGGCCCAATAATATGATAGGTTAGGGCTGTAGTACTATTTTCTGAGCTCAGCGTTAGCTTAAGAATTCAGTCCATATCATAAAGCCTACCAAGTGGTCTCAACTAATGGTCTAGACCACAGAGCTTCCCAATAGAAAGTTCTTAGAAAAAGAATGTTCTAATGCACTAGCCAATATAAAAGTCACAAATCACATGTGACAATTAAGTACTAAATATATGGTAAAGATGACTAAGAAGCTGAATGTTTGATGTTATTTAATTATATTTAATTTAAACTACAATAATTTAAATCATATTTAATTTAAATCTGTCTAATGGCTAACTCGCTGGGTAGCACAAGTCTAAAGCAGGGATTGGCAAATACTTCTCATTGGCCAAATGTGGCTCACAGCCTATGTTTGTAAATAAAATATTATTACATTTTATTTATAGCCACAGTCATTAGTTTACCTATCATTTAGAAATGATAGTAGATGCTTTACCTGCATTTATTGTGACTCTTTTAGTTCATTGCAAAGCAGAACACATGTATTTAAAATATGTTTACAGATGTTTCTTGAGGTGGATAGAATTCATATATTCAGAAGCTAAAGAACACATGTGTACGTGAGTTAATTATTGTGAATACAAAGTGTGTTTTGATAAAAAAAGAAATGATAGGGACTACAATATCAGTGCTGATTAACTGTGACAGACAATATAGGGTAACCAATAAATGACTAAATCAAGGCAAGTACAGTAGTAAGTGAGCATTCAAATATCCATGCAATCTATTTTTATATTTTTGTTAGACTTCAACTTTAGTTATAACTTCATGTTTAGGCTATATTGTATTTAAGGTATACAATATGATGTTTTGGTAAATAGTAAAATGATTAATGTAGTCTTGAAGGCAAAGATAATGCAAGTGTATGAGAGAAAAGGTAACTTATTAATCATTTGCACATATTTCATAATACTTAATATAATTCTACAGAAATGTGTAACAGTCAATAATTTGGTAATATATTGAACTGAATCAATTTGGAAAGGTATATGCTTGACTCAAATATAAATAAAAATAAAAATAAACTATGCCCAAATTAGACAGTAAATCTTTTTAAATTACATTTTTCCTTGAGTACACAGAGTATTAAAACCACCTCTTTCAAAATTAATTTTTCTACAAAAGGTAATTAAAACTGTAGTTTTAGTCTTAAGTAAGCTTGTTAGTTTGTCCTATTCTCCATTCTTGTAAGTTGTCAGAATAGTCCATCTTATTAATTAACTAACTTCAAATTATAATTTTAGTATTAAGTCAGGGTTGTTGAAATGAAACATCACTTCTATTTTAAAAACATTTTAGGATTAAACTTTAAATAGGGGGGAAAACCAGCCAGGCGTGGTGGCACACAGTTGCAATCCCAGTACTTGGGAGGCTGAGACAGAAGGATTGCAGGTTCAAGGACAGTCCCAGCAAGTAGTGAGACTCTTATCAACCTACCGAGACATTGTTTCCAAATAAAAATAGAACTGGACTAGGGTTGTAGCTCAGAGGTAGAATGCCCCTGGGTTCAATCCCAAGTGCCACAAAAAATTAAAAAATAAATAAATAAATAGGGGGAAAACCTATTTTACACTGAACATTGTTATAATTTTTTTTCAGAGCAGTATGTATGAGTAGATAAAGAAGGATACAACTTTTTTGTCAGCAACATCAGGAAAGTCAGCTCTGTGACCAGTCCAGCACAAGAGGCCACTGTCAAATTATTTTTATTCATTGTATACAGTGTTCCTTCACTAGACACAGAAATATGTAAGTGATATTGAAACTCAAAAAGCTAAGTGAATGGCTAGGAAGAAAAAGCAATCCTTCTTTTTGTTTAGCAGAAAACAGATAAAAGGATAATGAGCTGGAAAAGCCAGGGGTTAGGGGAAATTTAACATGTAGGTTTTTTTGTTTGTTTTGTTTTCCTTATAATGATAAAAGTATCATCTACTCTCTTAATGTTTTAAGTTACAGTATAATGTTATTCAATTTAAACACAATATTGTACAGCAGACTTCTAGAATTTAATCATGTTTCATAATCAAAACTTTATATTGACTTAATAACAACTCCCATTTCTCCCTATCCCCAGCACCTGGCAATCATAATTCTGTTTTCTACTTCTATAACATTGACTGCTTTGGATACTTCATGTAAGTGTAATGATGCAATATTTGTCCTTTTGTGACTGGCTTATCACCTTACATAATGTTTTCAAAACCAATCCATGCTGCGTACACCAGGATTTCCTTCTTTTTAATACTTTTATTGGTGCATTATAATTATACATCATAGTGAGGTTCAAAGTTATTCAAGCACATATGCCCACAGCTCTTGGTGAGTTTACCTCAGTTCCCATCCCGCTACCCACTCCTCCACATACATAATAATGAGATTGGTATTATTCTGTGCACAGCATAATTTGAACTGTTTCTTTCATCAGTTCTTTTTTCCCTACCCACCTTCTTCCCCCTATCCCCTTCCACTATTGCACTGGTCACTCTCCTCAATCATCTAAAATTCATTTTGTTTCCTATTTTTTCTCGACCTTCCACATAAGAAAGAAAGCTTTCTTTGAATTTTCTAAAATATTCCATTGTGTGTATATACCATATTTTCTTTATTCATTCAAACTTCACTGGAAATTTAGGTTATTTTGAAATCTTGGCTAATTTACATCACTCATATAAGTTGGATGTTGATTTTTTAAATCCATTCAGCCTCTCTTTCTTTTGATTGAGGAGTTTAACCTATTGACATTTAAAGCAATTGTTGATCGGGAAGGACTTACCATTGCCATTGTGTTCATTGTTTTCTTCCTTTCTTCTAGGTTTTTTGGTTTTTATGTCCCACTTTTCCTCGCTTATTGTCCTCCTACATGTCTTGTTGAGTTTTTAAAGTGATATGTTTTGATTACAAAACAATTAATTTTGTATATCTTCTATAGTATTTTCTTTGCTATTATCATGAAGGTTACACAAAATATCTTATGTAATAACAGTCTAATTTAAGCTGTATGAAAACTTAATCATATACAAAAATTTTACACTTTTATTTGTTCTGCTCCCATATATTTTGTTAATACCACAATTCACATCTTTTTTATTGTGTACCCATTAACATATTTTATCACTGTAATTATTCATATGAATGTCTTTTAACTATTGTACTAGAATTAAAAGTGTTGTTGCAGTATTCTTTATTTGTATATATATTTAAATATAACAGTGGGTCTTATATATTTTCATATGATGTTTGCTCTTTCATTTCAACTTAAAGAACTCCTCTTAGTATTTCTTATAAGTTAAGTGTAGTGGAGATGAATTTCCTCAAATTTTGTTTGAGAAAATCTTTTTCTCTCATTCCTTTTCTTTTTTTTTTTTTTTGTGGTACCGGGGATTGAACCCAGGGGTGTTCTACCTCTATGCTACACCCCCGGCCCTATTTTTTTATACTTTTTATTTTGAAACCGGGTCTCACGAAGTTGTGGAGGGCCTCACTAAGTAGAGAGAGAGAGACAGAGAAAGAGAGACAGAGAGAGAGAGAGAGAGCTGAGTCTGGCCGCGAACATGGATCCTCCGGTCTCCGCCTCCCAAAGTACTGGGATTACAAGCGTGCGCCACCACTCCCGGCCTCTCATTCCTTTTCAAAGGACAATTTTTTCCAGGTATAGTTTTTTCAGATGGAAGGTTTTTTGGTACCAGCAATTTGAATATATTATGCCTGACTGCAAATTTTTTTCTGAGAAATCCACTGGTAGTTTTGTGGTATCACCCTTGTATATGATAAGTCACTATTGTAACCATTCTCATTCTGCTTTCAAAATCCTCTAATGTGTCTCACTGAGTACTTTGAGTTCCTACTGTACTTGTTTTAGCTTTATTAATCTGTATATGCTTTTCCCTTCCCAGATTTGGAAGTTTTTATCATTTTATAAAATGATTATTTTCCTCTTTTCTCTCTCACATCCTCCTAGGATTCCCATAATATATGTGTGTAAACCTATCTCAGATATATTGCACGTTTTGTTTCAGATCACCACAATAAAACAAATATTACAGAAAGAAATTATGCAAATTTTTAAATTTCCTAGTATGTAAAAAGTTCTATACCATATTGCAGCCTATAAGTGTGTAATGGTATTACATTTAAAAACATCTAAAAACTTAAAAATATTTTACTGCTATAAAATGCTACCAACCAACAAATCCTTCAGAAACTCAATCTTTTTGCAGATGGAGGGTCTTGCCTCCATGTTGATAGCTGCTGACTGATTAGGGTGGCTGTGGAAATTTCTTAAAATAAGATATAAATGAAATTTGCCTCAATTGACTCTTGAAAGCTTTCTCTATAGCATTTAATGCTGTTGGATAGAATTTTACCCTTGGTAGAACTTTTTCTTTCAAATTGGAATCAATTCCCTCAAACCCTGCCACTGTTTTATTAACTAAGTTTATGTAATATTATCATTTGTTTGTGGACAAGTTAACAATGTTCATGGAATCCTTACCAAGAACAGATGCCATCTCAACGGGTCACTTTCTTTGCTCTTCCACAAATAAATCCTTACTCCTTAAAATTTTCTCATGAAATTATGGCAATCCAATCACATCTTCAGGGTCAATTTCTCAGTCTGATTTTCTTGCTACTACTACCACATCAATAGCTACTTCCTCCTCTAAAGTCTCAAACCTCTGAAAGTCACCCATGAGGGTTAAAACCAACTTTCTCCCAGCTCCTGTTAATTGTGATATGTTTATCTCTTCTCATGAATCATAAATATTTTAATGGCATCTAAAGTGGTGAATTCTTCCAGAAGGCTTTCAATTTACTTTGCCTAGATATATCAGAAAAGCTACTATTTATAATAACTATAAAATTATGAAATATATTTCTTAAATAATAAAATTTGAAAGCCAAAATTACTCATTGGTCCATAGGCTGTAGGATAGATTCTGCATTAGTAGACATAAAACCAACATTAATCTTACCCAGCACCTCCATCAGAGCTCTTAGCTGATCAGGTAAATTGGTGATGAGCAGTAAGATTTTCTTTTAACTATCATTTTGTGTGTGTGTGTGTGTGTGTGTGTGTGTGTGTGTGTGTGGGCACGCATGCGTGCACGTGTGTGTGTATGTCTGTGTGTGTGTGTGTCACTGGGAATTGAACTCAGGGGCATTCTACCTCTGAGCTATACCCCCAGCCCTATTTTAGTTTTATTTAGAAACAGGGTCTCACTAGGTTTCTGAGAGTCTCACTACTTGCTGAGGCTGTCCTCAAACCTGTGATCCTCCTGTCTCAGTCTCCCAAGTACTTGGATTACAAGTGTGCACCACCACGCCTAGATGGGCAGTAATATTTTGAAAGGAACTTTTTTTCTGAGCAGTAGGCCTCAACAGTGGGCTTAAAATATTCAACAAACTGCATTATAAATAGATTTACTGTTATTCAGGCTCTATTATTCCACTTATACAGAATAGGCAGAGTAAATTTTAGTACACCTCTTAGGAGCCTCAGTATTTAAAATTTTTAATACTTTTATTGGTACATTATAGTTTCACGGCATAATGTAGTTCATACTGGTAGAGACATATGTGTACTCTGCACTTGGTGACCTTTCCCCAGCTCCTTCCCTATTCTCCCCTCTTCCCCATACAGAATATTGACATTGGCATTGGTATTCTCACAAATATACATCATGTCAATGGAAGTGTGTCCTTCATTAATTGTCCCTCCCCCCTCCCTTAGACCACCTCCCTGACTCCATTGGGGTTTCTCCTCCATTATCTAAATTCCTTCTTATATCCTGAATACTCCCTACCTTCCACATATGAGAGAAAACATATGACCCTTTTCTTTCTGTAACTGACTAAACTCACTTAACATAATGTTTTCCATGTCCATCCATTTTCCTGCAAATGACATGATTTTGTTCTTCTGGATTGCGGAGTAGAATACCATTGTGTGTATAACCCACAATTTTGTAATCCTTGCATTTGTTGATGGACACCTAGGTTGGTTCCATAATGTGGCTATTATAAATTGTGATACTATGGTTTACAGTGTTCTTTAGGTCTGAAGTTTCTTTACTGATCTTTTGTCTGGAAAATCAATCTAGCGGTATGAAAGGTGTTTTGAGGTTTCCCAGTATTATTGTATTGGGGTCTATCTGAGTCCTTAATGTCCCAAAAGCTTGCTTTATAAAAGTGGGTGCACCCATATTTGGGGCCTAAACGTTTACTATCATTATGTCCTCTTGCTGAATTGTTCCTTTTATCAGTAAGAAATGACCGACTTTGTCTCTTCTGATAAGTTTTAGCTTGCAGTCGGCTTCGTCAAATATGAGAGTTGCTATCCCTGCTTGTTTTTGGTCTCCATTTGCATGGAATATATTTTTCCATTCTTTCACCTTTAGCACATATATATATATATATATATATATATATATATACATATATATATATTATAATATTATAATAATATATATATTATATATAATATTTTCCTGTAAAGGGAGTTTCTTTAAACCAGCATATAGCTGGATTATGATCTTTAATCCACATTGCCAGTCTATGCTTTTTAATTGGGGAATTTAGACCTTTGACATTCAACATTAATATTGACAGATGATTTTTGTTTCCTGTCATTTTGAGTTTTATTTTCTGTTTGTTATAATTTAATTTCTCCTTATTTAGTTGCTCACCTGGAAAAATTTTTCCCTTCTCTCATTCTGCTTTTATTTCTTTTCTCTTCTTTGTGTTTTATTTCTGTATGTATTTTCTCTAGTGCTGGCTTGATAATCATGAATTCTTTTAGTTTTTGCTTGTCTTGGAAAGATTTTAGTTCTCCATCTATTTTGAAAGATATATTTGCTGAATATAGCTGTCTCAGTTGGAAGTTGTTTTCTTTGAAGGTTGGATTACATCATACCAGTACCTCCTGGCTTTATGACTTGGGTTGAGATGTCCAGAGTGATTCTTATTATTTAGCCCCTGAAAGTCACCCATCTTTCTGCTCTCAATGCATTTAAGATTCTCTTCTGGACCTCTATGGTTGTCATTTTGATTATTATGTTACATGGGGAAGTTCTTTGATATTGTCTTATAGGGGTTCTGCATGTCTCCTGTATGTGAATGTCCATCTCATTTTTTCTTTTTGGATAATTCTCTGATATTATTTCTCTGAAGAGGTTTCTATTGCCCTTGATCTTTTGCTTCTATTCCTTCTTCAATGTCTGTTATCTGTAAGTTAGGTCATTTCATATTATCCATTTTTCTTGAATGTTCTGGTTGTGTTGTCTTATGGTTTTCTCTATATTATTGACTCTGTGGTCAGTTTTAAACAAGCCATCTTCTAAGAGTGAGACTCTAATTTTGTGTCATCTAGTCTGCCAGAGGTGGTTTCTATTGAGGTCTTTATTTCATTTAATATCTCCTTTCCAATCAGAGTCTCTTTTGGGTTATTATTTAGGGCCTCAATTTCCCTATAAATATTTTTTTATCCTGTACACTTTCTCTGATTTTGTTTCTAATGTCTTTGTATTGAAAAAAATCAAAATTCTGAATTCTCATTCTGGCATTTTCTGTAGCTCTGTATTGGTGATCTACATTGTTGTTGAATTGTGGGAGTTTATTATTTCTATGTTGGTCTTCAAGGATGGTTGTTCATATTGGTCAATCATGTTTTCAAGATTCTTAGGTTTGTGTCTCTGTTATCTTGGCATCCTCTTTCTCTATGCTTGGGAGTCTTATGTCTATTTGTTTTTCCTTAATAATAAGTCTTATGTGGGGGTATATATTTTCCTAAATGAGTCTGTCTCATATAATCAGAATTTGGAGTTAGTCCCTCAGAACCTCTTTAACAGGACATAGTTCTTAGTTCAGGAAAGCAGCAGTCTCTGATTGGCTGCAGGACTTCATGTTCTCTGGGCCCAAACTCAGGAGGGCCAGAGACTACAACCTTCCAAGCGTGCAATCCAGCTGGCTGAGATTCAATGCCCCAGGGATACCACCGTTGTTCTGCTACTTACAATCAGATGAAACCCTGCTCACTGCTGACCTCCAGCCTCCATGGTTGCAGGGCACACACTCAGCAGGACCAAAGATTATAATGTTCTGAGCTTATGGCCCAGCTGACTGAGCATTGATGCCACAGGGACCCCACTGCTGTTTTTAACATTGAAATCATGTGAAACCCTCTCAGCCACTAGCCTCCATGGTTACCACCAGGCCCAAACTCTGCCAGCTGAGAGTTTATAGTGTCACCAGCCTATAGTATAGCTGTCTGAGTCAAATTGGCCTGGGAACACCATTGCTGCTCTGCTACCTGCAATCATATGAAACCTTGATAGCCCCTTGCTCCCTGCTTGCAGGGCCCAAACTCCACCAGAAGAGTGATTGTGCTGTTCTGAGACTGGGGTGTGGGTGGCTGAGTTATTTGGCCCCAGGCACAACACTGCTACTCTGGTCAACCAATCACATGAGACTTGGCAGGCTGAAGTACTCATGGTGCCCAAAGACCACCAGGCAAGGGTTTATAGCCTTACAAACTTGTGCCATAGTTGTCTTTCACCCCACAGACACAACTGCTGAGAATCCTGTGGTGATCACTGTAGCCCCAGCAGAGGCAGGCAGACTATAGACTCTAGTACCCTGCCTGAGTGTCCCTAGGGACTGCCTGCTAATTCATGGTTCTTCTGTGTCTGACTGTAGACCCACCCCCACCTCTGCTGGGATGATTTGCAAACACACAGACCGCACCAGTTTGTTCCCTCCCACTCCAGTCCCTGCAGCCATGCAGGCTCCTGCTAGGATGGTTTGTAAACTCATGGTCTTGACAAGCTCCATTATAGCCACTCAGATCCCTGCAGGGAGGGACTGTAGTTTCTAGGTCCCAAACAGCTGCAGTTGCAGGAGCTCACTGGCAGTTTGGCTGGTTGGTCTGGATAGTCGGGGTCTTCAGGTATACGAGCATGGAGAGAAGAATGTGATTGCTGTTTTGTGTTGGTTCTCTGCAATCACTGACTCAACAGGATTTGGCTTCTTCTTTATTGGAGTTCATCTTAGTATTTTTGGAAAGGTAAATGACCCTTGTCTTCATCCTAAAGTCACTGGTTTCATTTCTCCCTTATGAGTCTATGAGTCAACCTGTACTTTGAAGATTTGAAGCCAGACATTGACTTGTACTTTCGAGTTATGAATGTCCTGGTGGCATCATCTTCCAAAAGAAGGCTGTTTTGTCTACCTTAGAAATTTGTTTAGTTTAACTACTGTCATCAATTATTTTAGCTGGATCTTCTGGAAAACTTACAGCTTCTTCTGTATTGACACTTGCAGCTTCACCTTGTACTTTGATGATACGAAGATAGCTTCTTTCTCAAATGTATAAACCAAATCAGCGAACAAACTATCACATTTCATTTTTCCTGTCTTAGAAGTCATAAAACTATCAAAACTGATTCTCCCCGGATTTTTCTGAGTGTGAACATGGTATAATACATGTTTCTATCTAATTCATGTTGGATTGTAACATAAGTGAATAATAAGCTCTTATTGATGTTAGATAGTGAGATTGGTAGTTGTAGGTAATTCCAGAAATACCAATACCCTGAATAACTCAATGTTCTTTTATAAAATAAACATGCTTTTTGGTGACTGCATTTAACTTGATAAATCAACACATGCTACTAAATTTAAAAAAAAAAGTATTTGATTTAAATTAGTAAATTTGCTGGGCATGGTGGCGCACGCTTGTAATCCCAGTACTTGGGAGACTGAGACAGGAGGATTGCAGGTTTGCTGCCAGACTCAGCTACTTAGTGAGGCCCTCTGCAACTTAGTGAGACCCCATTTCAAAATAAAGAATAAAAACTAGGGCTGGGGGTGTAGCTTGGAGGTAGAATGCCCCTAGGTTCAACCCGCAGTGCCACAAAAAAAATTAGTACATTTAAAAAATATTTTTCAGATTGAATCCCCACACTGCAAAATATATATATATTTCAATATGTCATGTTTGATAAAGGTAACTATTACTATTACAACTATATGTCTATATCTATTTTTATCTCTATTCTACTTTTATATCTAACTCTTGGTCCCTCTTTAAACATCATTAAGTTTATTGCTTTGGTGACTTTTGTATTTTTTGCATATATATGATTTATTTGCAAATTGTTCAAGTTAAAAAATTATAACACATACTATTTCAAACCACCAAAATACACTGTCTATTTGAAAAATCAAAACAGTATACCATACTATGGTTATTCTGTACCCTAAACACAAAATGTCTGTTAATCTCCAGGGCAAAGATCTTGAAATGTTTTTTTGTTTGTTTGTTTCTAAACAGAGTTAAATATGAGCACAATTGAACATAGTTGCACTCATAAAAAATCTTTATTAAAAATTTATCTGCATTAGGTTTCTTTATATGTGAATGTGTTACTATATTTTAACATCTCTCCAACCCACATTTAGGTATTTTGTACTTAACCTGGAGATATTAACCTGTATCATTGAAGTGTTCATAATCTCCTCTAAGATGAAACTGTCATCAAAACAAGCTGGGATACCTGTAATAAATTATTGGGTAAGGGTCCAATAATTTAGCAGTATATATAGCTTTACATATACTGTAAAGCTATAAGCTATAGCCTCATCTATTTCTCCTTTACACATATTTATAAGGATAACTTGGTAACATTAAACATATATATATATATATATATATGTATGTATATATGAGTCTGTCCATAAGGAGGTCTGTTACTATGAAAACCAAAGTAAAAAAGGTTAAAGTTAAATATTATAAATTTTCATTATTTTGCTCAGTATTGATTTTGTCATTTAAATTATTTTGAGTTGGTGGATGATGGATGATGACTCATTAAAGTACAATAATTATTTATATTCTGGTTTGAAATTTGATAAAACAACTCAATAGTTCATGTAAATGCGTGTTTGCATATATGTGTGTATATATGTAACATATACACATATATTTTTAATTTCATAATTATTTTATATTCATGTAAATAAGATAGGAAATTATAATTTTGCACTTGAATATCTACTATGACTATTACTTTTATTAAGTTTTCTATTGTTCCATTTGTAACCTACAAAATTTGGAATAATGCTGATTTGTGTCGAGTGATTATTTCTAATTTTCTAAATAATTTAAAATCTAAGCTAATTGGAATATTTCTAAGTAATTCCTTTTTCATTACTACCAAACATGCAAAATATTGTCACTGAAAATAATCAAATCATCACACATTATACCATTTGTCATTAGCCTTCAGTTCTGAATAATTGGAACTGTGGATAAAAATCTAGTTTTAAATTTAAAATATTCTGCACTAATGGGACTTTTTAAAAGTATACAAGATTATGCTATAATCACTGAAAACTTCTGAAACCTCTAGCCATATTCAAGGATAGCTAAAATAATGATAACTTATTTCATTTCTTTTATATATTTTACATTGTTCCTTCTCTTTTAATAACAAGGCAGCATTTCATTTACAAATCGTAAGACTTATTAATCTCTGAAAAATAAATAAACAAATAAAATAAGATTCGTACAAAATTAATAATTATAAGCTTTGCTCTTTTAAACAGTTTTTGTGTCTTAGATGTAGCAGAAAAGTAAGCACAATGCTTTCCAGGGCTTTTCTCTGAGCATGATTAGGGGCTTAACAAAGAACACATGTATGTGCAAAGAACAATGAAAAATGTAAGTTCAACAAGGATATAGATTAGAGACAGAAATGAATAAAGGAATAAAGATGAAGGCATAGGTATATTATTAATTTTTATCATCTTTTAGATGACATGGTAATAATATATATTTGGGGGATTCTGGGGATGGAACCCAGGTTTTCACAAATCCTAGGCAAGAGCTCTACTACTGCACTATATCCTCAGTCCTAATACATAGTTTTCAAATTTAAACACATGGAGTTTTTCTGGATTTTTTTCACCAAAGTATACATTCTCTACATTTTTCTGAATCTACTGAAATTCACACTACAAATCAAAATATTCTTGGTTTCAAATTTGTTTTTACTAATAGTCTTTGTTAGCTTCATGAATGAAAAAAACTTATATAATATGATGGTTTCTATTCAGCTATATTAGCTATACTAGATTTCATTAAACACTAGAGCAATGGTCTAAACAGTGGCTCTTCCCCCCAAAGATATTTGACAACATCTAAGAACATTTGGTTTGTTACACTGGAGATAGATGCTACTGGCATCTAGTGGGTAGAGGCTAAGAATGCTACTAAACATTTTATGGTACACGGAGTAGCCCCCCACAGCAATGAATTATTCAGACTGAAACATCAATACAACTAAGATTAAGAGATCCTGCAACAGAGCAATGAACAATGAAGCGATGAAGAAAAGTAGATAAGGCCCAAATCTTCTTTTCCCAGTAAAGATAACATCCTAGTACAAAGGCAACAGGAAAATTGTATCCAAGTATTCCAAACTCAGAAAGTATATTATTGAGTTCTTCTTGGAAAATATCCCAAAAGATAAAACAGCAAAATAAAGTCTAAATCAAAATGAAAAACAAAATTATAAATTTATCATGTTAAAAAACAAATACTATCATGTTCATATTTGATGGTATTGCTACCTATCTCACTAGCATATACTGGGAGCAAGGAGGCAGGTATAGGGTTGGGTTCAGAAGGAAACACACTCAGAGATCTTGTGTGCATATATGAATGTATCGCTTTGAATCTCAACACTATGTATAGTTGCATTGCACCAATAATGTTTTTATAAAAAGACTTGTTAACATTAATCTCAGTGAAACATAGTGTTAACTATAAATACAAATATCTAAATAACGTTCATTTATCATTTTAAACATAATATATATATATAGGGTTTAGTACTTTCAGGTATCCACAAGGGTCATGAAATGTATCATCAACGGATAAGGGAGTTTTCCTGTGTATTTCTAAAAATTTGGCAAGCAATATAGGCCAAAATATTAATTAAGTTCTTAATATATTAAATTATGAATATAAATTTTATTAAGTTATATATATTTTTATATATGGTTATATATTAAGCTGTAGTATGTATATATACATGTGTGTATATATCTTAAAATTTTAAACCTTTATATGAACACAATATATTAAAAACAATTATTTTCATTCTACTTTCTCTTCAACAAAATTATACTGACCTTAGGCTTTGATATATATTCAGCCTTCATTATTATTATTTTCAAGATATTTTGTACTTTTTTATTTCCTCTTTGATTATAGAAGAGAGAGTTTGGAGAGAGTTTAAAGTGGTAATATTTATTGAAAATATTTTTTAATGAACAGAGTACAAGTGAGCTCTGAGGCAACTTTTAGTAGCCCAAGGTATTTATTGTTCATGAAGATCATTGGCAGGGCACTTATTTGAAGAAATAATAACTATTTTTTCAAATTTGATAAAACTATAATACAAAGAAGCCCAATGAACCCCAAAAACAGAATTTATGAAGATAAATATCTCATTGTTTAAAAATAGAGATAAAGAAAAATATTAAAAGAAGCCAGAGGAAAAAATACACCTTAGTAGAGAGGGACAAAGGTAAGAACAAAATGAGACCATATCCAAAGTCAGAGACAGTAAGGTAACATTTTAAAATAAAAGGAAAACATTGCCCAATTATAATTCTATACCCAGCAAAAATATTTTAAAAATAGGTAAAGTGAAACTTAATCGGATATATACAAGCTGAATAAATTCATCACCATCAGACCTGCAATGCAAGAAATGCCCTGACCCACCCACCCCCAATCTGACTCCTCCCTTCCTTGAGGCTACTCAGAGCACTGTGCAATGTTTTGGTGGCATAAGTGCTCAGAGCTTTTCTTTGACCATGAAGAAAGTGTGTGTAGGGATATTGTCAGGTGACAATACACTCTGGTAAAGTTAGAGGGCCTGGCTTCTTTCCAACCGTGCTTGATGACAATGCTCAGGATCTTATCTTCAGTGTTCATTAGTTTGATGAGCTAGTTTATGATCTTCATGCAGCTGGTAGAGCTTTGGTAGATCTCTTCCATGGATGCTCTAAGTTTAAGCATTGAATGTCATCCCTGCACCTTGTATTGAGGGGACAGTGGTTAGGGTCCACATTGGTCACCTATTTACCCCATCCTCATCCTCATTCACATCCATGTGCATGGGTCGAAGCTGTTGAAGGGTAAAATGAAGCAACTGATGGTAAGAAAATGTTGAAGGAGTTGTATCCTCCAAAGTGGGGAAGTGATATGACAGCTGCCACTGCCTAGAAGGGAGGAGGAGATAGAGCAGTGTCTAGCTCTACCTCTGTCCTTGCACTTTTCACTTCTTGTTAAAACACGGTAATGAAGAACCAACTGTTAGCTTCTGCAAAGGGCTTAGGCTATTAGAAGAAACAGAGCCCAAAGAATGAGATTAATTTCTATCCCAAGTAATATATTTAATAATATGAGATATTCATAATTTCATTCATCATTTTCTTACAGTTTGAAATTTAAATTGGCTTAGTTATGCAAAAGGTGGGATGACTGGGACAAACAAATCCAGGAAATGGGACTCCCAGTCGGAAGAGGTTTACTGTGTATGCAGTGGCCCACAGACGTCTTACCAAGGATGAGATGATGGATTAACAGAGCTCAGTAACTGCCCTGAGGAGTTACATAGCAAGGGAAAGACATGCAGTGAAGGAGGCAATTAGACAGGACTGAAAATACAAGAGGGGCTAGAAGTGACCTTTCCAAAACGGGGTGGGCATCTAGGAGGGAATCCTTGATCTAGCTCTGCTTCTAACCACAAAGCTCATTAGCTGAATAACAGTAATGCACATAGGGAGTTATTTCTTTTTAAAACATGCTCAGATGCCTTTACCCACACCCAGGGATCACAATGCTGTACATGTCCAGGGGACAAAATTTACATTTTAAGAGATATGCTTCAGGAAGCATCATTGATATTGACTACAAGAGCAATTGGGTCCCTTGGAATTATAAAAACATCATATCCTCCACAATATGCCTAATATCAGGGCAGCCAAAATGCATAAATGGGTTGACACCTTGGGGACAAAGAAGGGACAGTCCTCTCAGAGGCCAGAAGAGGGATAATAAATTTCTCCCTGCAGCCAAGTTTAATATAAGGACTCAGAAGCCTGTAGGTAGCCTACATTTCTAGAGGCAGAATTAAGAATTGAGAAATTAACCAGAAACTGAAGGTTTGGGGCAGAACTCAAAGTTAGAGGCTCCATGAACTGCTCATTAGAATTTTCAATACTTCTCAAAACTAGAACCCAAATATGCTTTTAATCTCCTAAGGTTACAAGAACACATTTTAGTCTTATTAGGAAGGACAGTTAGCAGTTGGGGGATCTTACATCAGCAGATCTATATCCCTTTCCCTGAATTCCAGATCTAAGACTCTGGGCACGGGCTGATTGCCATGCAACTTCAGGGAGCAGGACAAGGCTTCAGTGTAGTGAAGAGGTCAGACAGGCTATAACTGGATGGGATATTCCTGTCCTACCTATATATCTTATCCCAGGTAATTTACATTTGTGGCATAATAATTTATAAAGCTACTCCTTGAAAAAGTCTACTCCCGGAAGGATAAGAGATTAATTCTGCCATCCTCTCTTCTAGAAAGTTCTGGGCTGCTGGTCTTAGGGCTTAATTATCTTTATTATTATTATTATTATTATTATTATTTATAATTATCATTTTCTGGCCTAAACCGAACTTAATAGGTACCAGTTACATAACCTTATCCAGGTACTTGTATATGACAGCTATTTACCTGGTGGAATCCAGGAATTGAGGAGTAGAATATTACAATAAGTTCCAGTGTGACAAGCTTCTGTGCGGAGGCAGTGGACTTGATTTGGTAAGCAAATGTATTTGCTGAGAAGAACTAAATCAAGTGCAAAGTCTTGGTATATGCAGTAAAATATGTCATTGCCCATCCACCTGACTGCACTGATGATGTAACCTTGGCATACTATAGGCAGCAATAAAGAGCTGGATACTAGAGGTTCTTTTCCAAGTAGTTTTTATAGTATATATTCCACTAAATGGAGAAATGAAGTTCCATAATAACTGAGTGATTTTCCTGCCATAGTAAATGGTGTCTGAGACCAGATTTAATTTGAATGAAAAATTTAATATTATTTTGCTTGCGCCTTAGTGCTGTGGAGCAAACTTATGATTCATGTTTAACTTCACTCTTCAATGAAGGTATTGTTCATACCAACTGAGGGACATAAATTTTATAAGTGCTTAATAGACGAACATGGATGGTGCAGCCAGTGATGGAGAACATTCTTGAACTGTAAGCAATCATAAAGGAAAGTATTGACTCATACAAATGAAATGTCTGGTAGAAGATTAGCTTCAAGCAGCAGTGTTTTGAGGTCTCAGTGGATATAATCAGGATTTTGGCTTTTTCTCTTCTGTGCTGGTTTTATTCTCTGGCTTCAGGTGGTAGCTGGATGGCTTCTAGCAAGTTAAAAGATATGTCCTGCCGGGTTCAAGCATACACAAAATGTGGTGCTTTCCCACAGCTGTCCCTACAGGTGGTACCAATTGGATCATGCAAGAGTCGTTATGGCAAGTTGAGTGGAATTAATCCTCTTTGGGCCAGGCCTGAATGGAGACTTGGAGGAAGATAACTTCACAAGCACATGTGGATCAAGACTACAAAATGAGATTAATTTCCCCAGACAGCAAGGGAAGTCCAGTTTACATAAAGCAAATGAATGATAGGCAACAAAATAAAACAAAAACAAAGGAGATATCCACTACAGCCCTGTCCCATAGCCCTAGCTTTGGGTCACAGCCACACCATTGCTTCTTCAGGTACCGAAGCCTGCTGTTGAGTCTGAATGCAGGTTGTTTTAGAGTCCCTAGGTGGTGGAGGACAGGTAGGATGGGGTTCAGGGCAAAGATCTTAAAGAGAGAAAAATATCTGGGACATCCTTAGATCCCTATGAATGGACTGTCCTAGAAACTAACTTTTTAATTCCTGGACTTTGAACTCAAATTTCTTTACCTCCATCCTAATATAGCTATGGCTATAACCTCATCCTACCACAAGGGATAGATCTTCCTTCTGAATAACATGGTCTGACATCCCATCTCGGACTTCAACTTCCATCTCTTCTAGTTTATATCTCCAAAAGCCAATTCTCCGATTCTTCCAGGACTGCCAATCCACTGGTCCAGCCATACCTGTTTGTTTGTTTTTGCTTTCTCCTTCATTGCAGACTTCATGAACTATCACTTCAGAAACATCCTAAATATCGTCACCCACTTTCCTTTCATCATTTCTGCCTGGCAAAATTTAATCTTCATTGAGTCTATGAAAAGTTCTCAATTTATCCCCATGTAGGAGGTTCCTGCTGAAATTGTGGATACCTTTAGGGTGTTTTGGATGCTTCCTATGCTGAATGACTTATCCAAGTCTTTTCTGCCAGGCTCACAGAGTTCTGTGAGGCCTCTAAGGGCAGCCCACTGAGAAGGGCTTCAAAGTTTCCAGTCTGGGTCTGGCCATGGACATGTGAGGTCCTCAGAACTACTCACAAAGCTGGTCTGCTGGAGATGAGAGCCACTATTCTGTTGGCAGTGGATGGAGATCACCATCAATACCACCATCCTAACTCTTGTTTACCAAGACTGCTCTGGACACTGGCTGCCTAGCCCTGGGTAAGTCACTGAACCTGAGTCCCAGGTCTCAGTTCTAAAGAGATATATTAATACCTGCCCAATCAGGTTAGGAGTGGCATGAACGAGAAAAAGGCTTTGTGTAGTGGTAGCACTAAAGGATAGGTTTGGGGTCCTGCTGCAGTTGCTGCATAGACTCGTAAGTGACCTTGTCCTGTCAGCACCTCTGAGAGGCCCAGCCCCCCGTTGTTTGTGCTGTGAGCTTTTCTGCAAGTATGGCAGATATTTTGAGGCAACTGCCTTCATGAACTCAAGTACTGATAAATGCTTTATTTATTGAGAGCCTACTATGAACTGTTTACTGTGGTAGACTGGAAGTCCAGTCAGACAGTACCCCGTGTTTCAGTCACTGCTCTTTCTTGCTGCAGTCTTCTTAGGTGGCATAAGGTGAATTGTCCACTCATATGGTTAGTTATTTCCATGTTTACTTAAAGGAAAATCCTTTAAGCTCCAAATTCATAAATCCAATTGGTTGCTTCCTAAACATTCCCAGTCTCAATTTCTCACAGAGACCCCAACCCCAACAAGCTTTGAAATGTGGCCTTCTACCACCAACCTGCTTGGCCCTTATAGTCCCAATCACAATTAGCAGTACTAAGTCAAGCAAGAAACATAAAAATTATCCTTTCTTCCTTCCCATTTATCCATCCCAAAACTAGTTGATTGCCATGAGTTTTTTTTTAATTATATCTTCTAAATATTCCCCAATCTATCTCTTCTTTCAATTCATGCTTCCACCATGGTACTTTAGACCCTCTTGTCCCTCACTGACAATGTTCAGTAGTCTACTAACTAATCTGTTACTCAGATGTGCCCCTCTTCACTTCCTTTTCCTGTCATCAGGTCATGTCTCCACTTGTTTGGTTTTCTCCTAGAATTATATTCTGCTGTATATTTTTTGTTCCAATATAGAGAGATGCCTATTGCTACTCCTGAAGCCCCATGAAGTTCAGTGGTTCCATTTCTTTCTTCATAATGCTTCCTCTGTCTGAAATTTCATTTTCATTTTTTTTTCACCTGAATACTTCTTAACTATCCTTTTAGACCCAGTTCAGAAACTAATAGTTTCACAAGAAACCTACTATGAAATTCCAGGTTGCTTGATCCTTTCTCTACTAATGAATAAATACATCAAGAAACTGGAAGAACAGCAGCAAAACCCATCACCCCCACAGCACAAATGTATACACACTGTGACTGGGGAAGGGGAAAAACACCCTGCCTCTGGAAGAGGTGCAGTCAACTATCCAGCGCCCAGGCAGCTAGCTGTGACCATTAAGAAATCCCTACCCTTGAGATTCAAATACACAAGGCCTGTACAGGCCTGAGGCTAGACTAAGAAAACTGAAACCCCCAACCCTAACATGACCAGGGTAGAAATGCTAACATGTGATGGGTGTCTATTAACAGGGAAAAGCCAGTCGCGGTGGTGTGCATTTATAGTCCCATCTACTCCAGAGGCTGAGTCAGGAAAATGGAAAGTTTGAGGCCAGTCTGGGCAACTTAGTGAGATCCTATATCACAATAAACATTAAAAGGGCTAGAATGTAGCTTAGTAGAAGAATATCCCTGGGTCCAATGCCCAGTACCAAAATAATAATAATAATAATAATAATAATAATAATAACAACAACAAACAGGGGAGGGATAAGAACATAGAGACCCTCTTAAAGTGGAGCTGGGTTGGGGAGGCCTGATGTTACTGGTGGATTAGTAACATTGTAAAGAGTCTTCCTACACCTAGCCTTTTACCTGAGCTCATGGTAATGCTAGAAAAATTAAATGGATTACAAAACTATGGTATATGTACACAATGGAATTTTACTCAGCCATAAAGAAGAACAAAATTCTGTCATTTGCAGGGAAATAGATGGAAATGGGGAACATTATACTAAGTGACATTAGTCAGTCACAAAAAAGTTAAAATTTGGATGCTCTCCCTAATATGCAGAAGCTAGGGAGAAAATAGGACATAGAAGGGACTCCAGACAAAGAAGGAAAAACCTTAGATGAGTGAAGAAGGCGACCTAACTGAGGGAGATGGGAGGGGGAAGAGAGAAACACCCTAATGCACATGATGTACATACACAAACGTATCAAAGTCAATCACTATGCTGAACAGGAGAAGAAAGGAACGGGGAGAGAATGGGGTGGGAATGGGGGGAGGGCTAAGTGAGTGGTCGGTGCATGTATGCCTCTACCACCCCAAACCTCATCAAGATGTATGATTACAATGTACCAATAAAAAATAAATTAAAAGCCGGGCGTGGTGGCACACGCTTGTAATCCCAGTACTTTGGGAGGCGGAGACCGGAGGATGCGGGTTCGCGGCCAGTCTCAGCTATCTCTCTCTCTCTCTCTCTCTCTCTCTCCCTCTCTCTCTCTCTCTCTACCTAGTGAGGCCCTCCGCAACTTTGTGAGACCCGGTTTCAAAATAAAGTATAAAAA
>PVJS01007498.1:30837-55962 GCA_004027185.1 Glis glis | reverse complement strand
GAATGATCCAAGGACAGGCTAGACCAAAGGATGAATGTTCTAAGGACAGGCTAGACCAATGGATGAATGATCCAATGACAGGCTAGACCAAAAGATGAATAATCCGAGGACAGGCTAGACCAATGGAAGAATGATCCAAGGACAGGCTAGACCAAAGGATGAATGTTCTAAGGACAGGCTAGACCAATGGATGCATGATCCAAGGACAGGCTAGACCAATGGATGCATGATCCAAGGACAGGCTAGACCAATGGATGCATGATCCAAGGACAGGCTAGACCAATGGAGGAATGATCCAAGAACAGGCTAGACCAATGGACAAATGACCCAAGGACAGGGTACACCAACAGACGCGCCACCAAGTCTTCTGGAAGCAGCCCTATCGGCTCCTTCAGTAACTCAAGAAACATGGGTAGTTAGGCACCTGTCTGTTGGCAGAAACCCCCTCCCATCTGCAGTCTCCTCCAAGCTCCTGGTCCCCTTCTCCCCCTCCAGCAGGCCCAACGATGCTGTGGACAGGCAACCCTGGGTAGGCAGATAACTCCTACCTCTCTGGTGAGGTGTGAAGATCGGAGTAGCCTCATCCCACTGGCTGCCTGACACTGTCTGGAAATCACCAGGCGACCCCCTCTGCAGCTGGAATCCTGATTCGGAGCGCTAAGCTCACTACAAAGGTCACTGTCAATGTCATGAGGCCTCTGCTGTGACCCAGGCTTGAGGCTCCAGGGCCAGACCACGTCTGAGAGAGGCAGCGGCTAAGTCTCAGTGTGCAGTCCCCATCCAGGATGGACCAGGCCTTCCAGTTAGACCGAGGAGGGAGTCCTGGCCACTTGGCCCCTTCCAGAATGAGAGTGTGTGGGGGCGGGAGTGTGGGATCTCTGAGGAAGGAAAAAAAGGGACCAAAACAAAGACTCATGATATGGGAGGATGAGGACCACTTCCCCCGGGCGGCAGCATCTCTCTAGCCAGTGCACAGACCACAGGCCAATTATTCCATCAAGTTAGATATTAGAGAATCCAACTTCATTAGAGCTTTGAGGCGCATGAAACGTTAATCATGGAAACCTTGATATTCTGCAGGAGAGACTCGCTCTGGGAAGAAAAAAAACACACTTTCATTTTCCTTTGAGGTTAATAGAAGGCTAATTTGAAAGCACTCGGTTAATGAGAAAGCTAAAAATACCTGCAGTATAATCACATGCCTCCGTCCCAGCCTCGGTGGCTTCGGAGCACGAAGCCGGCTTGGGCAGGGACCAGCGTCCACCATGCATCTCCAGCAGCCGTGGGCGCTGCTGCTGTCCCGAGGCGCCAGGTTGGCGGAGGACAAACATCAGAGGCAGAGGACCAGGAGAGGACATTGTTGTGTCGGTGCCTTGAGTGGGTGGGCTTCCCAGGACCACGCGCTCCCCTACCCCAGTCCACCCCCACCCATGGGCAGCCCAGGCAACAGGGTGCTCACTGGGTGGAGGACAGCAGGGTCCTCTAGGCGACTGCAGCAGCTGGCCAAGTGACCCATTTAGGAAAGAGAGACGTGAGCAGGGGACGTGAGAGGGAGTGCTCTGACCTGGGCCCAGGGCTCCCACGCAAATGGGTGCCAAGTGTGTGCGCCTCTGTGCACATGTGCGTGCGCATGTGTCTATGAAACCCAAAGAGGAATTTAAGAGCTCAGGGCTGGCAGCTTTGGAAGCTGTGAAAGGGAGAGGAAGGATCTGAAGCAATAATTTGGAAACTCAGGGACCAGGGAGCCATCCCCTCCAGCAGCTTGGGTTGCCAGGAGCCCCAGTTAAAGGCTGTGGGTTTGAAGCTGCTGAGGCCCTGGGATTTCCCCACTGTGACCCAGACCCTGGTTCCTAAATAAGCCATCTGTGGGCCGGGCGTGGTGGCGCACACTTGTAATCCCAGTACTTGGGGGGTTCGTGGCCAGCCTCAGCTAATTAGTGAGGCCCTCCGCAACTTCGTGAGACCCGGTTTCAAAATAAAGGATAAAAAATAGGGCCGGGGGTGTAGCTCAGAGGTAGAATGCCCCTGAATTTAATCCCCGGTACTGCAAAAAAAAAAAAAAAAAAAGCCATCTGTGCCTCCGAGAGCATGAGATGCTGAAATTCTCTTTTCTTTGCAATCCAGGCTTTCCAGGAAAACAGAGAAAATGAGAAAGTGGGGGCGGGGCACTTGCCCCCCACCCCTCACCCCAGACACAGGCAGGAGTTCCCCAGAGCTTTGCAGCCGGAGGTCCCCCAACCACGGAAAGACGCAGAGGCACTGTCTGTCTCCCTCCCACCACTGTCGATAGCACGCTACTCCTGTTTCCAGAACACCATTCGCAGATGCTTTGGGTGTTAGAAACACACACCAGGGTTGCCTCCCACCCTCCTCGCCCTCCCCTGCAGTCTGGAACTATGCACAGCCACCAGAAGGTGGAAGGCAGCACCCGGCTCAGCGAGCTGGAGGGTTCCAGGGAGCTCCTCTTCCCTGGGCTCCAGGGTTAGAAAACTCTGGCCCTATCCTCAGACCGTTCAACCAGCATTTACAAAAAGACTGACTGTGTGCCTGGCACGGCCCACTGCCCCCACCAGGGAAAGAACAAGTTGGGACCCCATGGGGAGGTAGATAGTAGACAAATAAATCTATGTAACCCGTAGATTGAGGAGTCTCGACTTGTTCGAGTGCAAGCATGAAATGGTTTAATGTGTGCCGTTACTCCCCTGACTACATTCTGTACAACCTCCCAGCCTACTTACTCCCTTAGAGACATTTGGCCAAATTATACACATTTGCAGCCATGCCCCGTTATTAGAGCCGTCTCATTCCAGTATTTAGTCTGGTTCATTGTAAAACTTATGTCTCTGCAGAAGTCAAAGCTCTGGTCTTCCCCATCCATCTTGTCCCCAATCCTGGCTTTCAGGGTGTCGTGGGGGTCTGCACCGCTCACTGTCTCCCGGCCAGAGCTGGTTCTTCCAGTGAGGAGACCAGGGAGGCCTCAGGGGGGTTGTCCTCCGGCAGGTGGCCTCTCTAAGTCTGACTGGCCATCTCTGGCCTTGCTGTTAGAGTAAGGGGGCTTCTAGAAACCCCATTCCTTGATCTGGCAGGGGTAGCTCCTGCGGAGCTCCGTCCCCTCCCCCACCTCTCCCACTCCATCCAAGGCAGGGACACACAGTGCTTCCCGCCAATATTCCAGCCACCCTTCCCTGGACCCGGCTGCTCCAGCCAACCCTGCCTGCCCCACCTGCCTGGGGAGCAAGAGGTGGCCTTAAAAGTCTGTGGGCCGCACTGCTGGCCAGCAGGGGAGGTGCCACGCTGGGAGTGGAGGGGAGCCCCTGCCCTGTCCCGTAGGAGAGGAGAGGACAGCCTCCCTTCACACTGCATCGAAGCAAGGAGGCCTCCCCACCTGTGGTCGACTGGGACCAGGGAATGATCGTGGCAATCCTGCCAATGGGCTTCGCAGCTGGGAAATGGCACCTGGTTTCCAGTTCGTTCGCTGACCCGCCGAATCCTCACAATGGCCTGTGGTGTCGGAACTGTTGGCATCTTCATTTCAGAGATGAGGAAATGGAGATGGGGAGGCCAGGCAGGTCCCCCAAGGCCACATGGGAAGTTCCAGCAGCTGGTCCTGCAACCTGCCCCTTGGGTCACCCCTAAAGCAGCTCCCTGTGGGGTATGGGGGGACAGCTCTCCAAACATAAAGTGGGGCGCACGAAACCCACTTCCCTCACAGCCCTTGCTGTCGGGTCCAGGATGGAGAGAGCAGGCTGAATGGTGACAGGGACAGGCTGAGAAGACTTCAGGGAAATGGCCAGGAAGGGCCACATCGTGTAGCAGGAGGACCGGGCTGGAGAGGAGCCCAGGGTGGAGGAGAGATGAGCCCCCCGGAGCCTGCAGGCCACGCTCAGAGCAGCGGGAAGCCGGAGGGCTAAAGACTGGGCTGCAGAGGGAAAGAAGCAGCCCAGGGCCCCCAGCTGCTGAAGCCACGGGACACCTGGGCCCTTGCCTTGCTTCCGGCAGCCCGCCCAGCCCTGTGTCTGTCGGGGAGTACAGAGACCTGGGGGACGGCTGGGCAGGTAACTTGCCCCGGATCTCTGGGGCCTTTGGAAGGGACTCAGAACTCCTGTGCAGCAGCCTCAGGCCCAGCCAGGGACGGCAGCGGAGCTCCCCCCTCGCCCCTCCCCTGGGGGCTGCACGCAGCTCCCCGGAACCCCGCCTGTCTGGGGAATACACGGCGCCACGGAACATAACCCTGTAATGTGCAGCTAATGTTCTGTGGATAGTTACACGGCAGCGCCGCCGCGGACTCAGCAACAGAGGACGGGATGCCACCCCTCCCCGCCATGCAATGGGGGCCCTCGCCAGCCCCCTGCAGCCCAGAGGAGCCCATCCTTCCCCGGAGTCCAAGGATGGAGGCCAGGAAAGCCAGTGCTCAGCGGGCCTGTGGGAGCCAGGGACCCAGCAGCCCAGACACTCCCGGGTTTAATTCTGGCTCTGCCCCCCTCCCAGCGGCTTCTATTTATCAAGTGCTTGGCAGAGCGCCACCGCTGTGGGAAAGGTGTTTCCCAGATGACTGAAGATGCAGAGGCCCATGGCGGCAGCCACACAACCATGCTGGGAATGCAAACTCTACTCTTACTCGTTCCCAAGCTTTCAGCCCCTCTGCCAGGACAAGAGGCGGGTCCCTCTGGGAGCCCGCATTTCCTCCTCCAAAAAAGACTGACACAGTTCCCGTTTCCGGGGCTTCTGGGGGGGTTCTGTGGGGGTGGGAGGCCTGGTAAAGCACTTCGATGTGGCTGTGTTCAATCCGGGCTTTCCAACAGGACCTCTGTTTACAACTGGAAGTAGCAAGTCCAAAATCTACAGAGTGGGCAGGCAGGCTGGAGACCCAGGAAGAGGTGCAGTTGGGGCCCCAAGACTGCACTGGTAGAATTCCCCTCTTGCTCTGGGGAAACCACTCTTTCTTCTATTGGAGCCTTCAACTGATTGCACGAGGCCCACCCACCGCCTTGTGGAGGGGAATTTGCTTTGCTTAAAGTCCACCTATGTGTTGATCTCATCCCAAAAGGACACCTTCACAGAAACATCCAGAATAATATAGGACCAAAGATCTGGGCACAGTGGCCCAGCCACGCTGACACATAAAATTAACCATTGCGGCCGGGCGTGGTGGCGCACACTTGTAATCCCAGTACTTTGGGAGGCGGCCAGCCTCAGCGCTCTCTCTCTCTCTCCCCCTGTCTCTCTTTCTCTCTCTACTTAGTGAGGCCCTCTGCAACTTCATGAGACCTGGTTTCAAAATAAAGTATAAAAAAATAGGGCCGGGAGTGTAGCGTGGAGGTAGAACGCCCCTGGGTTCAATCCCCGGTACCGCAAAAAAAATTAACTATTGCAAGATGAATGACTGTCAGGCACAATGGTGCACGCCTGTAATCCCAGCACTTGGGAGGCTGAGGCAGGAGGATCGCAGGTTTGAGGCCAGCCTCATCAGTAAAGTTAACAACTCCCCTTGTGGTAGCTGTTCTGGGCACAGGTGCCACCCGTTGCCGTCAGCTCCACAAGTCTCTGTTGTGGGGTGTGGCACCCACGGCTGCTGTTTGCTTGTGTGTGGTGTGGCCCCGGGAATCGAGGGGGCTCGTGAGTGAGGATGTGGCATGTGTGCAACTGTGAAGAGGGCTGACGGCAGCCGGGCGTGGTGGCGCACACCTGTAACCCCAGTACTTGTGTTAGAAATAAATTTCCATGGCGTCGTAAGAAAAGACACATGTTCGAAAGTGGCTCGGCAAGGCGATTTTACTCTCTGCAAAAAGGGATCCTGCCACCAGTAAAATCAGGTGTGCAAGAACAAAATGGCGGGAACCTGCTGGGTCTTTTATTTCTAACACATGGCTCCTGCGTTGTACTCCTATTGGTGGGAATGTAGTCTCACAGTCTTCACGTGATTGGCTGGAAGGGATGCCAGGGGAGGGGTTGGCACATGCAATTTCCAAGAAATGCTAACTTTACAAAAGAACACGAGCACACACAAGGTTACAAAATGGAGGTTTTACAAAATGGAGCTTAAGTCAAGCTATTTGTTTGATAGAAAAGATCTAATTAGCCAGGCGTGGTGGTGCATGCTTGTAATCCCAGTACTTGGGAGGCTGAGACAGGAGGATCACAAGTCCGTGGCCAGCCTCAGCTACTTAGTGAGGCCCTCTGCAACTTAGTGAGACCCTGTTTCAAAATAAAGAATAAAAACTAGGGCTGGGGGTGTAGCTCAAAGGTAAAATGCCCCTGGGTTCAATCCCCAGTACTGAAAAAAAAAAAGAAAGAAAAAAGAAAAGATCTAATTATAGTCTCATACTTGGGAGGCTGAGACAGGAGGATCAGCAACCTAGCAAGACCCTCAGCAACTTAGTGAGACCCTGTTTCAAAACAAAAACTAAAAAGGGCTAGGGGAATAGCTCGGAGGTAGGTTCAATCCCCAGTATGAAAGAAAGAAAGAAAGAAAGAAAGAAAGAAAGAAAGAAAGAAAGAAAGAAAGAAAGAAAGAAAGAAAGAGGGAGGGAGAAAGAGAGAGAGAGAGAGAGAGAGAGAGAGGAAGGAAGGAAGGAAGGAAGGAAGGAAGGAAGGAAGGAAGGAAGACTGATGTCAGGTTACCTCCCCGGGGGGAGAGTCAGGTGGGACTCCGGGACCAGAAGGACCACTTCGCCAACCATTAGAACCAGTGCGGGGAAGGGGAATAGAAGGAGGCGGTGGGAACTGGATTCAAATCCTGGCTCCCTCCTCGGGCCACGATCCTCCTCAACAAAGCCGTGGGCGTCCCGCGTCTGGGAGAATAATGCCCAGAGGATGCGCTGCAGCCGAGGACAGGGAGCGCCCAGCTGGGCTCAGCCCAACAGCCTTCCCTTCCCAGCCCTGCCAAGGAGCCGAGCACGTCCAAGGCAGAGGAGAAACTTAATTAGGATTGGAAAAATGTGAATTCCAAGGCTTATTAAATTCATGATATTTTTACTTACCATGTACCCAGAAATATATTTAGCAAAGCAATTTACACCATCACTGGCTGATGGATTGTGGTTTTCTAAGTTGGGTTTTAAGTTGTAAATGGGCTCCAATCAGGGCTGCTCTGGAAGGAAGAAAACCTCCCCTCCAGGGTCCTTGTACTTCGACCCTGGTCTCACCTGGGTGCCTCCTGGGTGGACAGATTGCTTTGGGCTTCCTCCCTCCCTCCCCAGGGGCACGCCTGCCTTTCCCAGGGGGTCTGTCTGGCTGGGAGAGGGATGGGCAGGGAGCCTAGAAGTAATGTAACAACAATGATAACTATTTATCAAGTGCTTCCCAGCGTGGGTGCCAGGAGCTGGGAGCTTGGTTTCTTTCTATTTACTCCCTAAACCTCCCGGCACAGCACCCGGGGAGCTGAGGGCCTTGGAGAAATTGCTTAGCACCTCTCTGTCTCTCTCTAGCTTGCTCTCAGCCCTCGGTTTCCTCATCTGCAAAGTCGAGATAATAATAGATACTGATGTATTGGAGAAGCGCTGCGCACAGTGCCCGGAACATAGCAAACACTTGAAATTTGATGTCTAAGAGAGCACGGAAAGGCAAATTGGTCAGGGAGACAGTAAGTAGCAGGGTCAAAATTCAGAAGCAGAGCCGGGCGTGGTGGCGCACGCTTGTAATTCCTGTACTTGGGAGGCGGAGACCGGAGGATCCGGGTTCGCGGCCATCCTCAGCTACTTAGTGAGGCCCTCGCAACTTCGTGAGACCTGGTTTCAAAATAAAGTATAAAAAATAGGGCCGGGGGTGTAGCTCAGAGGTAGAATGCCCCTGGGTTCAATCCCTGGTACCGCAAAAAAAAGAAAATAATTCAAAAGCAGGTGTGGACGCTCAGGCTCTTAACTGTGGGTGGGGACAGATGGGGGCATCGACACTCAGACCTGGCCTCTTCCATGTCATCTGCCTTTATGCAGCATGGGGTAGGGGGAGGCTTGGCTAGACCTGCCCCCACGCCATGTGCACCCAGGAAGCCCAGCAGGCACCAGCAGACTCCTCCCAGAGGCTATGGAGGCTCAGTCCATGAAGTCCAGACTTTCCACCTCCAGCAGACTGGCGGCCCCAGGACTCCTTCCTGCCTGCCTCTGTTTGTCACCGTCCTCCCTCTGGAATGCCCTCGCCTGAAACCAGGGCCTACTGGAGCAGGGCAAGCAGCTGGCCTTGAAGCTTTATTTACTGAAATAATTAGCTTATGAACCAGATTTCAAATGCAAAGTCGAACATCATTCCCCGCTCCAGTGGAATCGGCACAGATTCCAGACTCATGGATTTCACTGTCCACGGAAGGCCTGGCTGAGTGACGCTGGCCAGCTCAGGAGCCTCCTGCCCGGTCAGCAGCTGCGTCCCCGGAGAGAGGCCAGGAGGAAGACTTTACTGGGGGGCCAGGAGAGCCAAGTGCATGCGAGAGACCTGGCTGCTGAGTCCCAAGCCCTCTGGGAGGAGTTGAGACCAGCCCAGAGAATCCTGCTGAGCTACCTCTATTCACAGCCTCTAGTTACCCCGGGGCCTCCCTCCTTCATTCTGTGCCTGCTCCCAGGATCTTTGCAAACTTTCCAAATACACACAATGGAATTCTACTCAGCAATAAAGAAGAACAAAATAACATCATTTGCAAGAAAGAGGAAGGACCTGGAGAACATTATGTTAAGCGAGATCAGCCAATCACAAAAAAAGAAGGGACATATGTTTTCATGAATATGTGCAACCTAGGGAGTAGAGGGGACACACAAGGGACTCCGGTTGATAATGGAGAACCCTCAGTGGGGCAAGGGAAGTGGTACAAGGGAAGGGGAAGGGCAAGAAAGAAGCGAATCAGTGGAATTACTATCATGAACAATGTGCACATGTGAGAATAAACCAACATCATTCTCGGTACTTCATACGGGTGGGGGGAGGCGGGGGGGACACTAAGAGCTGTGTGCATGTATGTTAACATCAAAAAGATATTCACTGTGATGTAAGACTCCACTGCACCAATAAAAGCACAAAAAAACTTTCCTTGTGCTTCGAAATAACACTGCCACTAGGAAGCTACTCTGGATTCTCCCAAACAAAATGACTCCTTCCTTTCCACAACTCCTGTTTCTGTCCCTCTTTATTCTGCGGTCTTATTGTAATTGTGGACATGTCTGTAGCTCACAGAGCCTGAAAACCCGAAGCTCCCAGAGGCCAAACACCTTTGCCTTTTGCCACATCAGACTTTCCCCCATTTCCACGCGGCGCTCAGCGTGTTTATTATATACGGTGGCCACTCCAGGATGCCTTGTTGACGTGAATGGAGACATATTCTAGAAGGGTGATTTTGAAATTATTTTGAGTGGGTGAAAAATCTTTTGTCCAAAACAATGATCTAAGTAAAATTAGAAATGCATGGGAGGAAGAACACTGGTTTAGGGGAAGCACCTGCTGGCCCAGCCTCCTCGACCACTCAGACCCCAACCTGCCCCCAGCACCCGCTACACCTGCTTCCAAAGTAGCAATGGAACTGGGCACAGTGGTGCACACTTGTGATCCTAGTACTTGGGAGGCTGAGACAGGAGAATGGCAGATTCGAAAGCAGCCTCAGCAACTTAGCAAGACTCTCAGCGACTTAGTGAGACCCTGTTCAAAATAAAAATAAAAGGAGCTGGAGGTGTAGCTCAGAGATAGAATGCCCCTGGGTTCAATCCCCAGTACAAGAAGAAGAAGAAGAAGAAGAAGGAGGAGGAGGAGGAGGAGGAGGAGGAGGAGGAGGAGAACAACAACAACAAGAACAGGAAGAAGAAGAAGAAGAAGAAGAAGAAGAAGAAGAAGAAGAAGAAGGAGAAGAAAAAGAAGAAGAAGAGAAGAAGAGGAGGAGGAGGATGAGGAGGACGAGGACAAGGAGCAGGACGAGGAGGAGGAAGAGGAGGAGGAGGAGGAAGGAGAAGAAGAAGAGGGGGGAGGAGGGAGGGTGGAGAAGAAGGAGAAAGAAGAAGAAGAAGAAGAAGAAGAAGAAGAAGAAGAAGAAGGAGAAGGAGAAGGAGAAGGAGAAGGAGAAGGAGAAGGAGAAGGAGAAGGAGAAGGAGAAGGAGAAGGAGAAGAAGGGGGGAGGAGGAGGAGGAGGAGGAGGGGGAATAGGAAGGGGAAGGGGAAGAGGAAAGGGATGGGGAAGGGGAAGGGGAAGAAGAAAAAGAAAAGCAACAACAGCAGGACCAAAGGACCATCTCCCCAGGGAGGGAAAACTACTGCCCCGGAAGATTCTGGAGACCCCAAGGCCAGAGAAGGGACCTAGAGTTAGGGACCTAACCAGAGATTGAAGATGCAAACTCTATTTTAGCATCTCTTAATTATTCCAGTGGGACCCCCAGAGGAGAAGTGGGGTGGAGCCCAGCCCACTCCACACACGGGTCATTGACATGTGACACAGGGGCTTCATGGAGCTGTCTCAGAGCAATGTCCTGACCTTGACCCTGCCCAGGAGGCCCAGTGCCAGCCCGGAGGGAGGGCATGGGTGGAGACGTGCCCAGCCCTGCACTCTGCTCCCTGGCTCCTCTCAGGCCACCTGGCAGTGGCCATTTTCCAACACATCTGGAAAGAGGTATGGGACTCACTTTAGAAGCCAAAGGACCCAGCCGGGCATGGTACCACGTGCCTGTAAGCCCAGAACTCAGGAGGCTGAGGCAGGAGTATCACAGGTTTGAGGCCAGCCTCAGTAACTTAGCAAGACCCTGTTTCAAAATAAAAGATAAGAGCCAGGCATGGTGGTACATGCCTGAAATCCCAGTTGTTGGGAGACTGAGAGAGGAGAATGACAGGTTCAAGGCTAGCCCCAACAACTTAGCGAGACCCTGTTTTAAAAATAAAAAATAAAATGGGCTGGGGGTGTAGCTCAGAGGTAGGAAGCCCCTGGGTTCAATCCCCAGTGCAATAATAATAATAATAATAATAATATACTGGGGGTGTAGCTCAGACAAAAAGGAAGAAGAAGAAGAAGAAGAAGAAGAGGGGAGGAGGAGGACGAGGAGGAGGAAGACGAGGAGGAGGAGAAGGAGAAGGAGGAGGAGGAGGAAGACAAGGAGGAGGAGGCAGCCACCACCAAAGAGCTCAAAGGTCCTACAAATCTGATTTACAAATGGGCCCTGGCGGGTATCGCAGGTCGTGCCAGCAAGGCTGCATTCTAAACAGAGAGCGGGCTGTTGCCCTCTCTCCATCTTGCAGGGCTGGTCTGTAGCATCTGTGGGCTCCTCCTCCCTGCATCTGGGCTTCTCCTCCGCAGTTAGCCTGGGGACATGGCAGAGACCCTGGCAGGTGACTGCAGCTTTGCAAAGGGGCGACTTTAGCCCTAGGCACTAAGCTCGGGACCCCCAGACACAAGCAGAGGTTATGGGGACACGTCGGGCTGGCACCCAAGATATGCACCCCCTTATTTCTGAAGGGGGGGGGTCACAGGAACCTGGACCCCAAATGATTAGGCTTGCCTTTGCCCCACCCCATTGCAGGATCATCTGTTCTAATGTGGTATCCCTCCAGAAAGGACAGGTGCCTCTCTTCCTAGCCGCTGCAAACACCAAGTAATAATAGTGATATGAGTAAAGAACACTGAATATCCTTTTATTTGCAGACTGGATAGTAGTGATACAGACTGGTTGTAGAAAACCTGAAAACATGCAGAGAAGAATAAGAAACAAAACTAAATTCACATGCTCCGCCCCTAGAGGTAAATGCTATTGACGTTTTGGTACATCTACTTGTGGATGCGTGTGCACACACGTGTGAGTGCACACATATACGTCCATATTATAAAGTGTGGCAAGGGTCTCACTCACTCTTTCCTGTCCTTCTCTTTCCAGTCAACACAATATTATGAACCTTTCTCACACAACTGAAGTCTTCGATCTTTCTAATAGCTGCTCGTCTTCCTGTCCTCCTTGTGTGTGGTCCTTCAGGGGACAAGGCCTGACTGTCCACACCCCTGTGCAGGAGAAAGCGGCCAGCTCAGCTCGGGAGAGAAAGACAAGCACAGGTATTAACCCAGAGTCAACAATCGATGCTTAAACATTTAAGAGATGCACAGGCATCCACCGCTGATCAAACAGAGGCGCATCCGGAGGCTGAAGGAGACAAAGTCGTCCCTTTGATTATAAGTTCCAAGTGTTTGACAAGTGCAGTGGCCTCATGGGGCCTCCTGAGCAAGCCCACATCCCCCAGGGACTGACATCCTGCAGTCTGGGCCATCACAGCCCCGCTGACCTGCTCACCTCTCGGCACCAGGTCCCTTTGCCCTTCACAACTTTGACTCCTTAAGGGACCACTCGCCAACATCCTCTCTGCATCTCAGGAGCTGATGCCTGGCAGTTCCCTGTGCGAGACCCTGGAAGGAAGCCGGGAAGACTACAGGGTGTGTAGGAGTTCATGGTTGGAGTGAGCAGCATAGACGTTGAGGCTACTATAGACTGGGACAAGACAAGGCCAAGAACTGGCAGCTAATTTTGTGGCCCAGTCATGAGTTAAAAAGTAAATAAAATCAGCACAGAGAACACGGGCGGGTCAGCCCCTGGCCCCGCCCCCAGAGACCCCCTCCTGCACTGGGGACATGGGGCAGGCAAACCCTTGGTCCCGCCCCTGGAGACTCCCGGATGCTGGGGACCTGGGGCGGGTGAGCCCTTGGCTCTGCCCCCAGAGATCCCCTCCCCCCAGTGCTGGGAAGCGGGAGGGGTGAGCCCTAGGCCCTGCCCCTAGAGAACCCCTCCCCCCGGTGTTGGGGATGCGGGGCGGGTGAGCCCTTGGCCCCGCCCCCAGAGAACCCCTCTCCTTGGCGCTGGGGATGCAGGGTGTGTGAGCCCTTGGCCCCATCCCCAAAGACCCCCGGAGCTGGGGACGCAGAGGGGGCGAGCCCTTGGCCCTGCCCCCGGAGAACCCCTCCCCCTGGCGCTGGAGACGCAGGGTGGGTGAGCCCTTGGCCCCGCCCCTGGAGACAACTCCACCCCTCTGCTGCTGGGGATGCGGGGTGGGTGAGCGCTCGGCCCCCACTCCCAGGGAACCTCTCACCCTGGCGCTGGGGACATGGGGCAGGTGAGCCCTTGGCCCCGCTCCTAGGGAACCCCTTCCCCCAGCACTGGGGACATGAGGCGTTTGAGCCCCTGGCCCCACCCCCAGAGACCCCCTTCCGGCGCTGGGGACATGGGGCGGGAGTGCCCTGGGCCCCACCCCCAGAGATCCACTGGTGCTGGGGACGCAGGGTGGGCTAGCCCTCGGCCCCACCCCTGGAGAATCCCTCACCCTAGCACTGGGGACGTGGGGAGGGGGGAGCCCCAGGCCCCACCCCATAGTACCCCAGTGCTGAGGTAAGGGGAGGATGAGCCACGACCCTGCAAAGGAGGGACCACAGACAAAGAGAGAAAACCTCAGATGAGTGAAGAAGGTGAACTAACTGGGGGAGATGGGAGGGAAGGAGAGGGAAACAAACTGGAGCACAGGATGGGCTTACACAAAGATATCAAAGTCAACTACTATGCTGAAAATGGGAAGGAGGGAGGGGGAAGGCAGAGGGGTGGGAATTGGGGAGGGCTGATTGACCAATGAGTGCATGTATACGTCAACCACCCTGAAATCCTTCAAGATGTGTGTTTGCAATGCACTAATAAAAAAAAGAGGGAAAAAAGTAAATAAAAGCTGGGCGTGGGGGCGCACGCTTGTAACCCCAGTACTTGGGAGTCTGAGACAGGAGGATCACAGGTTCGCAGCCAGCCTCAGCTACTTAGTGAGGCCCTCCACAACTTAGTGAGACCCTATTTCCAAATAAAGAATAAAAAATAGGGCTGGGGGTGTAGCCCAGAGGTAGAATGCCCCTGGGTTCAATCCCCAGTACCGCAAAATAAATAAATAAATAAAGTAAATGAAACCTTCTATCCATTTTTGTTTTCCTTTTTTCTTAGTGGTTTTCAACCAGAGGTGATCTTGTCTCCCCAGGGGACATTTGGACATGGCCAGAGACACTCTGGGTTGTCACAGAGACACTCTGGGTTGTCACACCTGGCTTCTCTTCATGATTTCTAAGAACTGGCCTTGGAGAGCCAGGTGTGGTGGTTCATGCCTGTAATCCCAGTTCTTAGGAGGCTGAGACAGGATGATCACAGGTTCAAGGCCAGCCTCAGCAACTTAATGAGAACCTGTTTCAAAATGAAAAAATAAAATAGGGCTGGGGGTGTAGCTCAGAGGTAGAATGCCCTTGGGTTCAATCCCCAGTAAAGGAAGGAAGGAAGGAAGGCAGGCAGGCAGGCAGGCAGGCAGGAAGGAAGGAAGGAAGGAAGGAGCATTGGAGGTGGGAGCAACTAACCCCTTCATGATGGAAAGACCAGCCCTTTCAGAGTAGAGATGCACATAGAGTAGACAAAGGGAGAAATACAGTTATTCTGCATATCTGTGTCATCATCCCTTTTATTTCAAGGACTCTGGTATCTCCTGGAAGCTTCTAGAAAAAGCCTGGCATTGGCGTGAACTTAATCAGCAGAGACTCATTTATATAATAAGCACTTCCCGAACACCTGTCGTAAACAGAGCACCGCGTCCCACAGCGAGCATATTGTCTGGCATACAGTAGACGCTTAATATTTGATTGTTTGGGAGATCTAAGAGAGACTGAGCGATTGCCCCTGCCGCCAAGGGGCTTATAATCCAGCGAGGAAGACAGTTATGCCAGGGAATAATTCAAGGCAGAATGAAATAAGTCCACCACCTCGCCCTTCCTTGGTATCCACCCGCTCAGCCCACATTGAAACATGGCTCCCGGGAGGCCGGAGAGCTTAGAAAACCTTCTCCTTGAATGGACACGAAGAATGAATGGGGAGGCTCTTCCCAGGATAAGCCGCTTCACCCTGCCTTGCCCTTCTGCTCAGCAGAGTTTACAGAACAACCACAGTTCCATCTCTCTCTCTCTCTCTCTCTCTCTCTTCACCTTTAATGTAATGATACTCTGCTCTCCTGCCTTGGGCTTTGGAAGACAGAAGATCTGGGGACCCCACACACACACACACACACCCCAGGGGTGGGGGGCCTGGGGTCTGAGCCTCGGCCTTCTCTTCTATACAGGGAGTTAATTTCGTCTTCCGAAGGGTGTGGTTGTGAGAATGTTGGTGACACCCCATATGGTTTTCACCCTGGGACGAGCAGTGCACACAAGGTAGCGTGGGTGTCACAGCTCCCTGAGCCCCCCCCCCCATGTCCTCACTGTGGGACGCAGCATTTGCCTGGGGTAGGTGCTACATATATGTCTGTTGATTGGCTATTTAGCATCAGGTGTGTGTTGTTACGACGATCGCACCTTCAGAACCAAAGTCTGCCAAGGGCACGCACGCCCGAGTTGAGGACAGATGGTGCACTGTGCACAAGGCCAGTCCTCAGAGCTCTGGCTCTCTAGGTCCTAGATCAGCACGGGAAACACGTGTGTCTGAGGTGTCCTGTCACTTTCCAACAATGCTAGTTTTCAGGGGAAGAATGATGAGGCCCAGAGAGAAATCAAGATGACTGAGCCAGGCCACAGAAATAGCACGGCCCAGAACTCCCAGCTGCCAGCTTCCTCCTTCGCTCCTTCTCACTCTTCATTTGAAAAGGTGTATGTTAAGGTAGGAGAAAATCTACCCAAAATGCAAGGATATAGCCAGGCGTGGTGGCGCACGCTTGTAATCCCAGTACTTGGGAGACTGAGACAGGAGGATCGCAGGTTCCCGGTCAGCCTCAGCTACTTAGTGAGGCCCTCAGCAACTTAGTGAGACCCTGTTCCAAAATAAAGAGTAAAAACTAGGACTGGGGGTGTAGCTTGGAGGTAGAATGCCCCTGGGTTCAATCCCCAGAACCACACACACAAAAAATGTAGAGCTATTTGCTGTGATGTTCAACTAGTTCAGATGACACAGGGGGAGATGGAGTGGGGTCAGAGGGACACTCTGGGCTCTAGAGCAGGGGTTAGCAAATGTTTACTGTAAAGGCTCAGCTGGTAAGTCTTATGGACTTTTCAGGGTGTGTGTGTGTGTGTGTGTGTGTGTGTGTGTGTTACTGGGGATTGAACCTGGGGGCATTCTGCCTCTGAGCTACACCTCCAGCCCTATTTTTTTGTGTGTGTGTGTGGTACCAGGGATTGAACCCAGGGGCGTTCTACCTCTGTGCTACACCCCTGGCCCTATTTTTTATCCTTTATTTTGAAACCGGGTCTCACGAAGTTGCGGAGGGCCTCACTAAGTAGAGAGAGAGAGAGAGAGAGACAGGGAGAGAGAAAGAGAGAGCTGAGGCTGGCCGCAAACCCGGATCCTCCGGTCTCTGCCTCCCAAAGTACTGGGATTACAAGCGTGCACCACCACGCCTGGCCTTATTTTCTTTTTTAAATAGGGTCTCACTAAGTTTCAGAGGGCCTTGCTAAGTTCCTGAGGCTGGCCAAGAACCTGTGATCCTCCCGTCTCAGCCTCCCAAGTACTAGAATTACAGGCTTAAGCCACCACACCCGGCTAGGACCTGTGATCTTTATCACAACTGTTCGGTTCTGAGATTGATGGTGCAAACGCAGCTCTGGACTACACACACAGATGAGTGTGTGTGCATCCCAACAAAACTTAATTTATGGATGCTGAAATGTGAATTCAATATCATCGTGACCTGTCATGGAATAATATTTTTTTGGCAGTACTGGGGATTGAACCCAGGGGCATTCTACCTCCAAGCTATACCCCCAGCCCTATTTTTTTATTCTTTATTTTGAAACAGGGTCTCACTAAGTTGCGGAGGGCCTCACTAAGTAGCTGAGGCTGGCTGCAAACCCGATCCTCCTGTCTCAGTCTTCCAAGTACTGGGATTACAAGCATGCGCCACCATGCCCGGCTGGAATAATAGTCTTTTGATTTCTCCCCCATCACCACTTGAAAAAAGTCAAAATCATTTTTAGTTAGCAGATTGTGAAAATCAGAGAGAGGGTGAACAGTCCATAGTTTGCTGACCCCTGCTCTAGAGATTCGTGATGGTCACTGGAGACCGCCGCATCCTCTCGCCTCATACTCTCATCTTTCTCTTGGGAAAAGAAACTTCTGGCTACAGGAAATGGCTGTCCCAATGGCCTCAAGGCTTCAAGGGACAAGTCATGCTCTGCCTTCTCTGGGAAGCTTCTAGATTGGTTTGCTATCCCAGAGCGGGAATCCTGACTGGTTTTGCCACTCACAGGGGTAGATAGCCAGGGGTCAAACTGGACCATCTAACACCCTGGTTCCAGGTTCCATCGTGTGGCTCCTCTGACTTGAGCAGAACTTCTAAGAAGAGATGCAAAAGTGAACAGTCATGCCCGGACTCCCTCTTTGCAGACAGCTCAAGACGCTGGATGTTTCCGGGCTCCTGCGAGGCATCGTTGCTGAGCATTTAGCGCACGGCTTTGAATTTGTCCTTTGTAAATGGAACTCAGGCACGCTGAGGATTTACCTTTCATATGGTGGCAGAAATAAATGGGAAGCAGGTGCCCCAGGAACTAAGACAAAAGAAGTTCTGAGTCCATGGTGCAGTGCGAAAGAATGATGGGGAAGCCAAAGGTTTGTAAAACATATAAATATCTAAACAGTATGCATAGGCAGCCCGCGGAGCATCATTATCGGCTCCCCTGTCTGTTTTAATATGCTGATTATAGAAGCCGAGAAATCATCAGAGACCCTGGAACTTGGAGAAGATTCGGCTGGACCTGAAAGAAGCCAGCCCATGGGGAGGACAACTTTAGAATAACCTAGAAACACAGTAGACACATGCTCACTGACAGATACTTTCATTCTTCATCAAATATTTATTTCCTTCTTATTCGGTTCCAAGCACTAGGCTAGACACTGAGAGAATCAAGTGGAAAGAGACTCAGACTCTTCCTGCAAAGAGGCCAGGAGCTGGGAAAGGCTGGCAGGCACAGGTTGGAAAGGTATCTTAGGGGCAAGAGTGATCTAGGGATATACCCCTCACAGCAACACCTCCTTGCAGAAGTCTGGCTGCCTGGAGCCCCGAGCCCGGCTACCTGAGCCCTTATTACCTGTCTGGGGCTAAGAATGCTGCTCAGCAGGTCCTCCTGGGTTGTCCCACCCCCACATCAAGCCCCCAGGAAAGAAGATTCTACCAGCCCTGGACCAGTGAGATGGAGGAGACCGTGAACTTTACCTGCAGAACCCATCTCTCCTCCTACTTGGAAAATGCCCATCCAACCCGCCCTGCAGAGGGCGCTGCCCAGAGGAGGTAGCAGTGTGAGCCCCAGGCTGCAGCTGAGGGAAGAGTAAATCAGAGGCGCAGCCCCTGTGTCCCCGCCAGCTCCCTCCACCGGGTCAGCGCCCTGTCCCTGGCGTTGACGGTTTCATTTTTCTGAGGAGGAAAAGAACAAACGCGGAAGATAATTGTAGTGGAACGGCCGATAAGTAACGTTTGGTCTCCTTTTTACAACTATTCCCTAGGGCCCCATTATGGTAATTTTTATTCTATAACTGGCAAATTGTATAACGAGTCAGATGATAAACCAGCAAGCAAGGCAGAAATTTGCATTTTAATACAACTGCCTGTACTGCTCCCCCCGCCCCCCATCTCGGGGAGGTCAGGGCCTCTCTGATCTGGGGTCTGCTGGCACCCTGCCCTCCCGGGTCCTCTTCTTACTTTGAATGGGTGAGACTGGAGCACTCGATAAATGTAGCATCTTCAACGAATGCATAATATCTGCTTTCTCAGATACTACAGAGCATAGAGATTCGGAACAGGTCCTGGAATCCACCAGCCAGGCCGGCCCCCAGTTCCACCACTTTCTGCAGGGTGTCTTGGGCAGGATGCCAAGCTGTGCCTCAGTTTCCCTTTCTGTCAAATGGGGAGCATTCTACTACCTACACTAGGTTTTTTGATGGATGTGAGAAATATTTATTAGTATAATAAATGTGATTAATACTATTAATAGTTATCAAGTTGCCAGGTACTATCAACCTTAATTATGAATAGACATCGATGATATTCATTATTGATAAATATTAATTACATCGCAGGGTGGGTGATGGTGATGACGACTACTGATAATAAATAATAAATATGATTGATAGCATTGCAATGGTGGGGGTGATGGGGTCTGGGTCCACAGGGCAGAGATTCTAGTCAAGACCTGGGATCCAGTCCGTCCCTGCGCTTTACACCTCCTGGGTGCTCACATGTGCCAACACCAACAGCCCGGGGATCCTTCAAAGGAGCTGAGGTACACAGAAAGCCCGGTCACAGGTTGCAGAACACATACACACACACACACACACACACACACACACACCAGCAGCAGCAGCACACTGACCCCAGACTGGAGTTCCGGCTGCCCTCTGGGTGAGCCCAATTTCAGGACTTCTGGAACATTCGGTCCATAGAGAGTACTGAAAAGAGTACTGACCTCTGAGTCACAGGCTTGACCTGGAAGCTTGGCTCTGTCGCCTTTGTCCACGTAACTTTGGAAAAGAGAGTTCATTTCCCGTGAACAGAGGGGATCAAAAAAACACCCACTGTGTGGAGGCCTGAAGGGGTTAACAGAAGCTGGGGCTGGCACCTCACAAACACCAGTTGCATCCACGGGGGAGCTGACTCTGAGAGAAGAGGCGCTGGCAGCTCCTGGCCAGCTTTCCCGAGGTAGCTCCATTTGGCAGGGACGGCCCGTCCTTTCATGCTTGAGAGAAGCCGGGAAGGATCCAGAAAATCCTGCCAAAGCCCCAGGATTATTCTTTTAGCTCGAGGAGTGAAGTCTCCGGGGATTGGCATGCCCTGCAGTTTGAATTTATAGACCTGCCCCCATCCCCACACCCCGACAGCCAGCCGGAGGGGGAAGAGTTCTATCACAGCCAAAGTTTTTGGAGGGTTATTTTTAGAATTTCTTCCAACTCCTTGAGACCATCAGAGGTTCCAAATCAGAGCGGGGAACAGTCTGTGTTTGAGTCATGATGAGGGCTTGGTTCATCTCACTGGGGTGTGGTGGGAGTTGCTTTTCCTGCACAAAAAATGAATCAGAGCCCATGATGAGGACATCGATGGTCACAGCTAGGATCAGTCATTCATTCAACAAATACGCACTGACTTCATATATACATTGTGCCAGGTCTGAGCTCAGTCTTAAGATACATAGGGCCGGGCATGGTGGCGCACACTTGTCATCCCAGTACTTGGGAGGCTGAGACCGGAGGATCCAGGTTCACGGCCAGCCTCAGCTACTTAGTGAGGCCCTCCACAACTTAGTGGGACCCTATTTCAAAATAAAGAATAAAAAAATAGGGCTGGGGGTGTAGCTTGGAGGTAGAATGTTCCTGGGTTCAATCCCCAATACTGCCAAAAATAAAAAAAATAGGGCTGAGGGTGTAGCTCGAGATAGAATGACCCTAGGTTCCATTCCTAGTACCGCAAAAAAAAAGATGCATAAGAAACAAAATAAACACTACTTCCTACCTTCGTGGAGCCTGTGTTCTAGTGTGGTAAACACATACACACACACACACACACATACACACACACACACACACACACACACACATCCACACACACGCACACACACATACACATGCACACTAGCAAACAAACACACGAAACATGTGGGTTGTATGTTGGGAGGTGGTAGAATACTAGAAAACGGCAGGATGGGGGTTCAGGTTGAATCATCAACAGGAAACGTGCATAGAGTGGATTGTGGTCCCAGTTTCCACGCCCTCCCTTAGCAGAATGTCACACCCTGACTCTTTGCGGGTGACGTAGGAGCAGTGACCCTCCCTCCAGCCTGGTGCAAGCAGGTGGAGTTCGCTTCCCTGCCCCACAAAGCTGGGCTTGGCCTCGTGTCTTGTTCAGGCCAATGATGTATGGGCCTCCATGACGTAACAGAGGCTTTGCACGTGCTCCCGGACCTTGGGATGTTCTCTGTGGCCTCTGTCATTGCTGTGTGACTAACACGCTAGGTAGATGAAGACACAGAGTAAACATGGCCCTGCTGAAGTCCTCAGGGCTGCCTGGCCAGACTGGGTCGGCCAGATCACAGCCAACTCGTGGACCACAGACATGAAATAAGATGTTTATGTATTCAGTTTCTATTGCCGCCATAACGAATTACCACAAACCTGGCGGCTTCATGCAAAACCCATCGTTATTTCAACTGTCAGAAGTCTGGTTGACGTCAGGTTTCAATAGGTCAAAATCAAGGTGTCTGCTGACCCAGTTCTAAGTGGGAAACTGGGGGAATAATCTGCTTCTGAGCTTATTTAAATTGTCAGCCGATTTGGGTGACTCGTGGTTGTAGGACTGAGGTTCTCATTTCCTGGCTGGTCATCTCTGGGGGCTGCCTCAGTATCTAGAAGCTTCTCTCTGGTCCTTGCATGTGGCTCTCTGTCTCAGACCCAGCAGTGACATGTTGAAGACACCCTTGGCACATCTCTTCCTTCTCTCCTGCCTTTCTTTCTTTCTTTCTTTTTTTTTTTTTTTTTTTTTTTTTGGTGGTACCGGGGATTGAACCCAGGGGCATTCTACCTCCAGGCTACACCCCAGCCCTATTTTTTATTCTTTATTTTGAAACAGGGTCTCACTAAGTTGCAAAGGGCTTCACTAAGTAGCTAAGGCTGCCTGCGAACCCTGATCCTCCTGTCTCAGCCTCCCAAGTACTGGGATGACAAGCGTGTGCCACCACACCCGGCTTCTCTCCTGCCTTTCTGCCCACGTTTAAGGGCATGTGTGGTTTCACTGGCCCACCTGGATAATCCAAGATCATCTGCCAATTTTAAGGTCAGCTGATTAGTAACCTGATATATACATCTGCAAAGTCCCTTCACAACAGTACCTAAGTTAGTGCTTGATTGAATCACCACGGGACGGGGATCTTGGCAGACATGCGTAGGATTCTGTCTCCTGCAACTGGAGGCTGTTGGCATTGTTTGTCGTGCAGCACTATCACCACAGAAGCCAGGACGCCACAATGCTGAAGATAGGCTTCAAGGAGAGAGTGACAGCCGGGTAAGGACTTCCGCCGCGCTCTTGGCTTGCCTGCACTACTTCAACCCAGTTTCAGCTATGTCTCTGACCACAATGCCTAGGGAAGGGCAGAACGAGACAATGGGGCGACCTGGTCCCCAGATGACCACAAAGAGCAGAGAGTCCCCATCAAACCAAGCCCCAAAGATACTGTGCAAAAGAGAAATGAACTTTCTTATTTTTATCTTTTTTTTTTTGTGGCACTGGGGATTGAGCCCGGGGGCATTCTATCTCCAAGCTACACCCCAACACTATTTTTATGTTTAGTTTGAAACAGGGTCTTACTAGGTTGATGAGCATCTCACTACTTGCTGAGTCTTGCCTTGAACCTGCGATCCTCCTGTCTCAGCCTCCCAAGTACTGGGATTACAAGCATGAGCCACCACGCCCAGCTGAACTTTGTTATTGAAACCACTACATGACTGCTTAAGCAGTGCTATTATATCGGCTCGGTCTTCTATCCAAATGAATACAAAACCTATACAGCAAGGCAAATAAAATAAGGACGTGGGACACTTGAGGGGAAGAAGCAATGAGTTTTACCGAGTGACTCCTGGAAGGCTGCCAGGAGGAGGTATATGGCTTTAACCTCTGAGGTTTACCAATAGAGCAGACACTCGGATGTGAAAGAGTGTGCAGAGGATGGACAGAGAGGCTCAAAACTGAGGGACTAAGAGAGAAAAGAAATACATCTGATTAGAAACATGCAAATAAAAGAAGAAGAGGGGCAGGTCTGGGATGGTCTAGAGGTGGCACTGGGGGAAGCACTGTGAGAACCAAGAAGGTGTCGGTTTAAGGGTTCTCATTGCCTATAAGTCTGGACTAAATGGGGGATCCTGGAGTTGTGAGTTCATTGGGAAGAGGCTGGGAGGAGGAGGGTGATATCAGTTGGTCCTGGTCCATGGATGTTGCCCCCTTAGCTTCTACCACTATCCCATTGTAAGCGCCCCGGAAGTGACTGTTAATAGATGGACAACTTAGAGGAACGAGTCTCTCTCCTCTACCTTCCCTGGACCAGGAGATGCCCCCAACTTCAGTAGCAAAGCAGAGATGAACGACCTTCTCATGATGACAGGTATCCCCAGGATGTCACTGGGTTGCGTTTCTTATCATTCAATCAACATTTGCAGCGCTGGGTGCAGTGTGGCCATAAAGGAGGATGAGCTATGACGCCTGTCATTAAGGAGCATGCCAACTCAGAGATGATATAAGATATGCAGGTGGGAAACTAGGATAAGAAGGAGAAATTGATGCGTACCGTGGCAAAGTGTAGAGAAAATGTCCTGAGAATTCCCAGGAGAAAGATGACTTCCCGCCAGGGCTGGTGGGAGGGGCCGGAGGGGGACAGGTGGAAAGGTATCCAGGCAACACAGAGGGTGTGGCCTCTGGACCGACCCTTGAAAGTGATAGGGGTGGAGGGATGCTGGTGACGCACCTGTGTGAGTGAGCTGGGAAGAAGGAGGGTGCCGGGTGCGGCTGAGATGGAGGCGGTGGGGGAGGCTGAGTGTGGCTGGGCCTGATGGGGAGGGCTAAGGAGCTGGACATGCCGTGGGGTCACACCACCGTCGCTGTTCCTTATGAAGACCGGGAAGCCTCTCCATCGTTCCTTGTTCCCAGAATCTTAGAAGCTCACATTTTCGGGGCCGGCAGGGGTGTTCAAGACTGCCCCCTCCTACCGATACTGGAGTCGCTGACTGCTCCAGCATCTGCGGCTTCATCCCTGCAGCAAGTCCATCCACCCTCCAGAGCCCAGTCTATGGGACGACTTCCTGTGGGCGGTCAGGGTCACACCCACACACCTTCTGGGGACAAACTGGAGGAAGGATGATGCCACTGGTCGCCTTTGCATTTCCTGGGAGGGGAGCTCTCCTTGCCCCTCTTTCCTGCAGGGACATCCTGTGTGTGCCCAGAAGATACCCTGTCCTGTTAGTACCCCTCCCCCTGTCTCTCTGAACAGGGAGGGGGGCGTGGAAGGGTAAAAAAAACACACCCCAAGCCTTCCAGAACAAAACTTCCAGAGAGCGGTGGTCCTGTGGAGGGGCCACAGCCTCTCAAATTTTGGGAACTGGTAGAATCGTTAGAAAGAAACGGGGGTGGGACCCCACTCCTTGTCCACAGGAAGAATTGAAGACCAGGGGGCGGGAGGGGGCAGGCCAGAGTGAATCGAGAGCCCAAGTGGACCCCCGGGCACACGCTTCTCTCAAATTCTCTTGTCAAGATGAGACAAACTGTTCTTTCAGAAATCCGACCAGGGAGATGTTAATAACGGCTCCTCCTGACGAGTGGGGGCAGGGGGAGCCAGAACACTAAATAATTGAAATTCTTGAGAGCCTGTGTGGAGAGACACAATGTTCTCTGCTGTGTGTAGGAAAGGTTAATAAACACCAGTGACATTGGGCAGCTACTGAGGACTCGCAGCGAACGGGGACATTCCCAGAAGGAGAGCCGGGCTCAGGTGGGTGTTCAAGGCCAGTGCACCTTGCAGGCTCCATCCCTCCTGTCCCTGTCCTCGGTCTGCTGGCCCCAGAAGACACACCAGAGGCACCAGGGATACTGAATGACATCTAAGACCTGAATCAGAAGGTGGACAATATCTCTGCCCATCCCCCGCCTCCCACTTGGACCACAGAGGGATGGGCCCGGCCTCTCGACCTTTCCTTAAAAGGGAAGAAGCAGAGCAAGGAGGCGGATTGTGTCCTGAGTGGCCGGACCCACTTCCAGGTATTTGCTCTGCACAATGGAACCATTTTATTTATTTATTTATTTATTTATTTATTTATTTATTTATTTTTGGTACCGGGGATTGAACGCAGGGGTGTTCTACCTCCGCGCTACGCCCCTGGTTTATTTTGAAACCAGGTCTCACGAAGTTGCAGAGGGCCTCACTAAGTAGAGAGGAAGAGAGAGAGAGAGAGAGAGAGAGACAGGAAGAGAGAGAGAGAAAGAGAGCTGAGGCTGGCTGCGAACCCGGATCCTCTGGTCTCTACCTCCCAAAGTACTGGGATTACAAGCGTGCACCACCACGCCCGGCACCATTTTATTTTTTAACGTGCTTTTATCAGTGCATTGGAGTCTTACATCGCAATGAATATCTATTTGATGTTAACATACATGCACACAGCTCTTAGTGTCCCC
>PVJS01007498.1:0-30737 GCA_004027185.1 Glis glis | reverse complement strand
GGTTCTCCATTATCAACCGGCGTCCCTTGTGTGTCCCCACTACTCCCTAGGTTGCACACACTAATGAAAACATATGTCCCTTCTTTTTTTGTGATTGATCTCACTTAACATAATGTTCTCCAGATCCTTCCACTTTTGGAATTCTACTCAGCAATAAAGAAGAACAAAATATCATTTACAATGGAACCATTTTAGATGGAACCAGCTAACCTTCCGGGACCAGCTATTCTGCCCTCGGGGGTCTGTCTCCCCTCACGGTAAGTGACATTGAGTGGTGGTCCCCAAAGGCAGCCATCAGAATCAAAGCACCATGGGTGATTTCGCAAGTGAGCTTGGGCAGGGACAGGCGTGCACCCAAGCGCACTCTGGCTTCCAGAAGAGCCAGCCTTGGAGGTGGAAGCCGCCACCCCCCAGAAGCAAAGCTGTCCCCGGCCTGTACTTGTCCGCCTGTGGTCTGTCTTCCAGTGGAAGCAGTCCATGTGCCAACCTCATCCTGCCCCAGCCCAGAGCTGCCAGCTCTTGGCAGCCAGACCCCAGGATGTCTCTGGATGCTCTCGAATACTTTGATCTCCCCAGCAAGTGCCTGGCGGCAGCGGTTTACTATCTAAATGCCACATCCGGAATCTGACAGAGAAACAAGCACTTGGGTAACACCCAAATGCAGCATCAACAGAGGCCTGCTGACATTTCCATCTGCCCCTCCGTCCCAGGAGGCCCTGCGTGCGGGAGAAGCCACAGGCAGCAAAAGTAGGTCGCCCTGCTCTCGGTGGAGCAGACCAGGTGTTCCGGGGAATCTCAGATGTGTGCTTTGGGGGGAATATAGGTAGGGCGCAACGAATAAAGGAGGGGGCAACCCTTTGCCCAACTCCCCAACAAGCCACAGCTGGGTAAATGATAGTGTACTGGGGTCTAGGCCAATGGTTCTCAACTGTGGCTGTGGAGGAGACTTATCTTTTTTTTTCAAAAATTAGAAAGTTAATGTCAGCTGGGCATGGTGGTGCATGCTTGTAATCCCAGTACTTTGGGAGGCGGAGACCAGAGGATCCGGGTTCGTGGCCAGCCTCAGCTCGCTCTCTCTCTCTCTCTCTCTCTCTCCCTGTCTCTCTTTCTCTCTCTCTCTCTCTCTCTCTCTACTTAGTGAGGCCCCCCGCAACTTCATGAGACCCGGTTTCAAAATAAAGTATTAAAAAATAGGGCCGGGGGTGTATCGCGGAGGTAGAACGCCCCTGGGTTCAATCCCCAGTACCGCAAAAAAAAAAAAAAAAAAGTTAATGTCTGGGCCTTACTAAAGACTAATTAAATCAGAGTCTCTGGGGAAATGACTGAAGCATCGCTAACATTTAAAAGCCCTATAGGTTTTCTGAGGATGTGCAATCATGGTTGAACAGCTCCCGGTCCAGGCAGAAGGCAGACAGTCCTTCCCTTGCCTTTATGGTCCTCCCAGGGGGAGAAAGGACTAGGAGGGAGAAGGTGGCCTTGCACTTGTCGACTTCTGCGATGTATTGGTCAGCTTTTTCATCACTGTGACCAAAATACCTGACAAGAACAACTTAGAGGAGGAAAAGTTTATTTGGCTCATGATTTCAGAGGTTCAGTCCATGGTGGGCCGGCTCCAAGGCAGAAACATCATGGCAGCGGGGTGTGGTGGAGGACAGCTGCCCAGCTCAGGGTGGCCAGAAGCAGAGAGAGAGAGTTAGATACGCAGGCATCAGGGACATATGTAGTCCCCAAGATCACCCCTCACCCCGTTACCTATCTCCTCCAGCCGCACACCCCTGCCTACAGTTACCACCCACTAAATCCATTCAAACCTTTAATCCAGTCGGGCATGGTGGGGCATGCCTGTAATCTCAATACTTGGGAAGCTGAGACAGGAGAATCGCAGGTTCAAGGACAGCCTCAGCAACTTAGCAAGACTCTCAGCAACCTGGAGAGACTTTGTTTCAAAACAAAAATAAAATAAAATAAAATTGGGCTGAGGGGGTATAGCTTGGAGGTAGAATGTCCCTGAGTTCCATCCCCAGTACCACACAGACACACACACACACACACACACACACACACACACACACACATCCATCAGTGTATTTTCCACAGATGATGTTAGAACCCTGGTTCAATTATTTCACCTCTGAACATTGCTGCATGGCCAATACATGAGCTTTTTCGGAGGAACATTCTATATCCAAACCATAGTATGTAGCTTTACATAGAAAGACCTGGAGGGCCCCTTTCCTTTCAACCTATCTGCATTTGACCCAAACCTTCAAAACCCAACTTCAGCTCCTGTGCCTCTGATCCCCATAGCACTCGGTGTGTACCTGTTCATCCGGAAGGCTGTGCTGGGGTCCGTTCTGTTCTCTCTCCCTGCCTCAGTTCCTTGTCTAGCCCTAAGCCCCGTCAGTGCAGGTCTCAGTCCTAGAGACCAGCCATTCTCAAAGTGTGGTCTCTGGATCACCATTTTCGCCCACAAGCCTCTTAGAAACGCAAATTCTTTTTCTGTACTCTATATCTACTAAGTTAGAACCCCGGAGAGGGGCCCCAGCAACCTGCTCTAGCAAGTTCTCTGGGTGAGGTTGAAGAGGGCTCCCACACCAGGGTTGCTGCTCAGGACTCTTTACCTTGGCTGCTCAAAGTGTGGTCCCCGGACCAGGAGCCTCAGCCTCACCTGGTACCTGGAGAGACATGCAGAATCTCAGGCCTCAGTGGGACTCTGCACAGGACGTGCAGGGGGTGTGTACACACAAGAAACTACCTCCCTGCCCAGGGAAAGCCTGGCCCGGCTCCCTAAAAATGGAAGGGTTGGCAGCACCCTCACCCCCTTACCCGAGGACCGTACCCCCAACTGTTTCAGGGGATCTCAGCCTTTAGCTCAAACTGCAGGTGCTGAGCCCGTGGAGACGTTAACCAAGAACAAATGAGCCAGCCCCTCATTTCTTAGGATGACGAGGCGGGCAGATGTGGCCCTGAGATCCCTGCATCTGACTGCTCCGTCCCAGCTGTCCACATTCCTGGCACTGTCCCTGAGGCTGAGTCAGCACTGAACTGAGCCCCTTGACACTCGCCAGGGGGCCGTGTGTGTTAAAGAGGCCACCCACGCCGGGCGTGGTGGCGCACGCTTGTAATCCCAGTACTTTGGGAGGCGGAGACCAGAGGATCCGGGTTCGCGGCCAGCCTCAGCTCTCTCTCTCTCTCTCTCTCTCTCTCTGCCTCTCTCTCTCTCTCTCTCTCTCTCTCTCTCTCTCTCTCTCTAGTGAGGCCCTCCGCAACTTCGTGAGACCCGGTTTCAAAATAAAGTATAAAAAATAGGGCCAGGGGCGTAGCGCGGAGGTAGAACGCCCCTGCGTTCAATCCCCGGTACCGCAAAAAAAAAAGGGGGCCACCCCTAGTGAGTGACTGTCTGAAGTGCCCACACTTGTCATCTGGGCCATGCAAGACTCCTGCATGCTCATCCTCTCTCCTGCAGCCTCGTCCCTCCTGACGGCCCCAGGCACATCCCTCGCCTGTGCTGGAGAGAGGGCAGTGTTCCTTGATCCCAGGAGAGGGACGGGGACACTGGGATCTCCCCAATTCCCTGCTTTCGGGTTCCCTTCGGTTCATTTCAACAAGTCCTGGTGTGCCGTGTGCAGGGCACAGGGTGCACCTTCTGCTGACCTATCACATTAAAGGTTGTTAAAAATGTATCCAACAGGAGTTTGATATTCAAATGCCAGCTTCTCTTGACAGGTTACAAATAGCTGCTTTGAGTCCAATTGGAGGTTTTGATTTAAAAAGAAGAAGTAAGCCGGGCGTGGTGGTGCACGCTTGTAATCCCAGTACTTGGGAGGCTGAGGCAGGAGGATCCGGGTTCATGGCCAGCCTCAGCTACTTAGTGAGGCCCTCTGCAACTTAGTGAGACCCTGTTTCAAAATAAAGAATAAAAAATAGGGCTGGGGGTGGAGCTCGGAGGTAGAATGCCCCTGGGTTCCATCCCTAGTTTGGCAAAAAAAAAAAAAGAAGTAAGCCATCAGCCAGCCAGCCATCTGTGGTAGAATCAGACTCCACCCCTTCTCCCTTGAACCCCTCATCAGAGTCCACTGCTGTTTCCCCCATCGGAGAACCCTGTGTGTGGAGCTTTAAGGTCCCCCAGAGAGGGGCGACCACTGTGGGGGGAGGGGAGGCGTTTTTTCATCTCTGTTCCGATACACGCAACCCAATCAAGATTTCATAAACATCCACCCAACAGAAAAACACATTCACACACACCTAAATTAGCAAGGCAAACAGAGTGTAGATGAAGTGGTTTGCTTGCTCATTTCCGTCCGGCTTTAATTAGACGTCTGTCACGGGGAGGATGTCACGCAGTGGAATTGTCTCATTTTGATTCTCTACTTTAAGTCGTTGTGTCCCCGAACCCCCACATTTTTCCTGGGAATCGCAGCTTCATCTCCCCTGGGTCTCTTTTCCCAAGGACCTTGCCTCTTGCCATCTGTTTGGACCCTGGAAGAAAGGAGGAGTCTTGTCCCCTGAGTGGCCACATCTGGGTGGCCTCCCCGTGGTACCTGCTCACCAGGGGCCCATTGTCATGGATGTGGCCCTGGCAGTGCCCCAGCTGTGGCACTGTCTGGAGACAGTGGGGGTCCTGCCCACACTCTCCAGATGCCAGGCTCTGAGGGCAGAGAGCACAGGTTCCCCTCTGTCGGCACTGAGCCCCGAGATGCCGTCGGGGGCTGTTCCTGGCCCTCCTCAGCCTCTTCTCCCATCCCTGCTGCTGCACTCTCCCCGCTGGAGGAAAACATAGAAGAAAATTAGCTTTCTCCTTCTTTGTGTGTCCCTGGGGCTGTTTGCAAAAGTACACTTTCTTCACATGTGTAGAAAATTAAATCTATGTGTCCTTGAGGAACAGGTGAGGGGAAGTTGAGGGGACATGTCACTTGCTCATTTGGGCAGATTGTGGGTGGGGTGCAAGGCAAGGGAAGCTCCTGTCTTGGGGACCAAAGGAGGGGACCAGAGGGACCGGCCAGCCGACGAAGACTGCGTGCCCCGCCTCTCAGTCCCGCCCAGGAGTGCCTCCCTTCTTTGGAGCAATTCTTTGTTTCCTGCCACAAAGTATCAGTGACACCTGCCAGGTGAAACTGATCAAAACTGTTCCGGACAGGCTGCAAGGGAGCAGGAGGAGCGAGGCTGAGCTTCAGGACAGGACTGAGGTGTGGTACATTCGAGTGTGTTCCATGACGGCCCCACCCTCCACTGCACCCAGCTCTCTGCAGCATGTGTCATCCCAAGGCTGATGCTCCCAGCATGCTTTGCGCCATCCTTCTCGTCACATGGGGACCAGGGCTGGAGGCTCATGAAGGTGTCTGTGAAGATGCAGGTTCAATGACCCCATTTGAGAAATGATAAAACAGAGGCCCAGGGACTGTGAGAACTTACCCATAATCTCTTGGCTTTGCACTCAAGAGATAGGGCGAACTCGTTAATGGTCCCCTCCACCCCAGAAGGGCAAGGGGTCTGCGCTTCTCTCTGGCCAGCAAAGGCAGAAGCCGAGGAAATCAACGCAGCAGAGAGCAGAAAAGCAGTTGGGTGGACACAAAGAGGAAGTTACTGATTTATTTTAATTCGATGGTAACTTCTCAAGTACAAGTCTCCTGACACGGAGAAACAGGAGCGTAACAGACCTGCCTTTGGGGGTATTGACAGTCTGGGCAGAAAGTGATCCGCTACCAGGGAAGTGACAGCCAGGCAGCTGGGGGCAAAGCCACCAGCAGCTCTAAGGAGAGGTGGGCACAGGGTGCCCAGCTGGCACCCCGCAGCTGTGCCGCCTGGCCTCCCTCCGGCTGCTGCCGACCCTGCAGGAAGACACGCCCACCTGGATACCCTGAGGTCCTTTGGGGCCACCGCTCTGCCCCTGCCCCAGGACAGCTGCAGCAACTACAAAAGCAGCCGGGGCCCTTGTGAATTAGCTGAAGTGACACTCATTTTGTGTACACATGTTTACAATCCAGGCCAGATGGCGAAGTGCTGGATTCGTTTCAACGCCACTCGACTGAGCTCAGCTGAGGGGGGGGGGGGGCTTTGCACGTGTCCCGATAGCAGCGAGCGACAGGGGAGGGGCAGCCCCTTCCTCAGACACCCACCCTCAATCCGCTCTCCTCAGAGAGGGTATTTATCAGTCCCTCCTTAAGAGCAGCCTTAGCATGCCAGCTGTCAGAACTTTTTATCAAATCTCCTGAAATCCTACAGACAGAAGAAAGACACATACCCACTCTGATATCTCCCAGACTCTCTCCCCCACCTCCTTTTTTTCCCCTTTTTTGAAAAATAAGCAAATAAATAAATAAATGGAGCGCACTTGATGGGAAGGAGCTTACGAGCGATCGTCGATGACAGCATTTGTGTTGCCAAATTATTTGTACTGGCAGGAAGAGAAGGCGGACTGAACGCAGATCACAGGGAGTGATGATTTACCAAACTCGGAAGGAGGCAGCCTTAAGTGACGCCCGAGGGGGAGGGGAGGAGGGGAGGGTGCTGGCTGTGTGCCAGAGATCCAGTCGGAAGGGTCTGTGGAATCCCATCTGCTGGCTCCCCAAAGAGGGGCAGGGGAAGGGGCTGCCACCTCCTAGGGGACCTGAGATGAACTTCCAGCTGGCAGGCCAGAGAGGGAGAGGAGGAGGGTGCAGAGGGGTGGTCACGAGCAGCTAGCCCCGACTGCCACTCAACTCAACCCCAAAACCATCTCAGGCCCAAGAAAGCCCTTGAGAACCAGATACGACATAAAAAAGGAAGGAAGGAAGGCAGGGAGGGAGGGAAAGTTGGGGTGCACACTCAGAGATTGGGCCCCAGACACCCCCTTCCTGGACCTGGCCATGTATCCTGCCTTCGAGAGGAGCACAGGCCCGTGCAGGCTGGGTAAATGCCTCTGTCTTGGGTAAATGCAGGCTGGGTAAATGCCTCTGTCTTGGGTAAATGCAGGCTGGGTAAATGCCTCTGTCTTGGGTAAATGCAGGCTGGGTAAATGCCTCTGTCTTGCACAGCCCCGTGCAGGCTGGGTAAATGCCTCTGTCTTGCTCGATCTGGGTCCCAGAGGCTGGAACAGCGCCCGGCCTAACAAATGCTCAATACAAATTTATTGAATCAATGGACCAAAGTTACAATATAGAGGTCTGAAGAAGGGAAAGGTGAGCAAGGCTGCCAACCCCTAGAATGGCCCCAGGGACCCCACCTCCTCCTGGTGTTCGCATGCTGGTGCGGCCCCGTCCCACACTGTGCTGGGGTTGGTCCCTGTCACCAAGAGAATGTGGCAGAAGTGAAGATGTGTCGCTTCTGAGATTAGGTTATAAAAGATACAGCGGATGAGAGGAAGCCAGCTGCCACGTCAAGAGAAGCCCCGGGGAGAGGCCACGTGGAGAGGAGCTGAGGCTTCCTGCAAGCAGCCGGCAGGAATCCGGGGCCTCCCCCACCTGCCATCCCAGTGCGCCATCTTGAATATGGCTCCTCCAGCCCCAATCACGTCATGACCATTGTCCCAGCTGATGTCTTGACTATAATCTCCTAACGGGCCCTCAACCATATCCCCCCAGGGGACCTGCCCCCAGATTAGAGCTGCCCATAGAATCAACCATGAGATAATAAATGTCTATTGTTTTAAGCCCGTACATTTTGGGGCACAGGCATTTTCCCCGTCCTGTCGCTGTGTTAGTTACCTAGCGCTGCATAACCCATTGCCCTCCCCACCTCCCACCCCCCAACCCCCTTCCACTATTCGACTGCTCAATCTCTCTTCGTTTATCCAAACTCCCTCTTGTTTCTTATTTTCTTGTTTGTTTGTTTGTTTGGTTGTTGTTTTTTTTTTTTTTGCAGTACTGGGGATGGAACCCAGGGGCAGTCTACCTCTGGGCTATACCCCCAGCCCTAATTTTTAATTCTTTATTTTGAAACAGGGTCTCACTAAGTCACGGAGGGCCTCACTAAGTAGCTGCTGCTGGCCATGAACCTGCGATCCTCCTGTCTCAGCCTCCCAAGTAGTGGGATTACAAACGTGCACCACCACGCCCGGCTATTGTTTCCTATTTTCTCTCTAGCTTCCACACAGTTCTTTCCTTTTGTCATTTGACTTTCACAGGTGCTTGTCAGCCCCAGGGACTGGGACTCCTCTTGGTCTGTTCTAGGGACTCAGTGAGCACTTGATGAATGAGTGGAGATATGGCCTAGACCTCCATTGATCCCGCATATGACACATATACGGTACTAACGGTGCTACCGGGAAGCCCGGCTGAGCTCTCCTCCCCACCCCTCTCCCCCGCCATCAGGGCCCAGGGTGGGGTGGGCGGGGGAAGGAAGAGAGAGAGCCACTCATTATTATTGCCAGAGCTAATGAGCTGGGACTGAGAGGGAAAATGAAAGGACTTGGGATTGAGGGCAAGAAGGGAGACTTTTCCTTTCCCAGCCATGATTATTTAGAAGACACCGCGGCAAATTGAGAGAGAGCTGGTTTTCAATACTGGATAATGAGCCCAAATACCAGAAGAAAGGGCTTGCTAGAAAAGAGAGCCTCTCCCCGCTCTGCTTTGGCAGGCGAGAGCCAGGGAAGTGAGGCGGTTCCAGAAGAGAAGTGCCTCTGGCTGGAAGTGCAGAATCCAGATGGGCATCTCTCTGTTTTGTTCCACAGGGAATAAATTTATCCTTGATTTAGGGACAGGGAATTCAACCTCTGGGTAGAGTCAGATTTTTATCTGGCTGCAGCCATCATCAGGGACTCTTGAAGTCCTAAAATCCTGACACTTGCCTGGAGCCGGCACCATGAGCATCCATATCCCGGACACAGGCACAAACAGGGACCCCTGCTCCCCACGTGCAAGCCGGTGGCCCCAGGAGCAGCTCTGTTGTCCTCAAGCACTCCTCCAGACCTTGATGGGAGAGGAAGGAACAGGATGGTTCCCATCATGACTCTGCCCAGCCTGATTCCTAGTCCCCTCGTTGAGGGAACACTGTCTGTGACCACTTAGCGTGGACCTGCAGAGCAAGGTGACCTGCCCGCACAGGGGACATCGAGAAGCGTGTCAGGGCCTTAGACGTCTGCTTTCAAGGGTTTCTAGATTTTGCAAACAAAAGTGAGAATACTCAGAAAATTTTGGATCTCGCATAAATGGCAAATCGTTTATTTAATATAAGTAGATCCTAATGCACGCACAAGAAATACTTACAATAACAATTATTTGAATTATTTGAAATTCAAATTTAACTTGGCATTCTGTTTTTTCATCCAGCAATGCTGCCACAACCCCTCAGCAACCCGCCTTGCCCACCCTCTCCTGCTCCCTATGGCTATTAGGAGTGGGACAGGGAGGACAATTGTTCAAGATCCCAAAGTCCTTCTCTGTGTCACTTTTGGAGAGACACAAAGATGGAGGATGCTGTCCCAGTTACTACTACTGGAACTTAGTGACTTAAATCAACAAACTTAGTGACTTAAATCAACCACTGTGTTATGCTCAGAGAATCCAGGAGAATTTGAACAGGGCACAGCAGGGATGGTTTATCTGTGCTCTATGACCTCTGGGGCATCCGCTGGGAGGACTCAATGGCCGGGGACACTCAGGGCTGGAGGCTGGAGTCACCTGGAGGCGTGTCCCTCACCTGTCTGCTGGTGGATACTGTCACCTGGGACCTTGGCCGCTTCAGTACCTGGTCTCCTCACGCAACTTGAGCACCCTCCCAAAGCGGCAGCCACTGGGGAGTGGCACTTCTTACCACGGTAGCTCCAGGCTCCAAAGACGAAGTGCCCCAACATCCCCAAACAGAAGTGGTTGAGCCTTTTCTGGCGGAGCTCCAGAGCCTCGTGGTGTTACATCTGCCATAATCTATTGGGGGACACAGTCACAAGTCCACCCAGATTTAAGGAGTGAGGAACGGAGCCATCTTGTCAATGGCGAGAGTGTCAAAGAATGTGTGGAGTGTTTTTAAAGTGCTGGCAGCAGGAGAGAGACGCTTATGGCGAGGGAGTGGGGCTCGAAGTGAGACTGTGGGGGTAGGAATGTTCTGGTGACTTAGGGACCTGAAAAAGGAGGAGGAGTGGAGGCGAAGCTTCCAGAGGGTGGGGAGACCCGGTGTGAAGAAAACCAGGAGGGCTGGTGTCCATGTCACTGAGGAAGGCAGGGGCTGGGTTCCAGAGGAAACTGTGGCCCTTGGGGGGAGGAAAGACGGCAGCGAGGGGGTGAGAGTCATCAGAAAACACCAGAAATGCTCCTGGGCCTCAGATGGTTTACACGGCGCTGTAGCAAAATCGTCTGCCACCGAAATTGCATTCGACGGACACCATCTGCATTGATCCCACTCACGGTCCCCCAGGCTCCCTCCCCACTCCCACCCATCTGCACACGAGTCCCTGCATCCCCCGTCTCCACTCGAGAACAGAAACATCTGCCTGCAGCGAGCGCCATCCTCCCACCTCCGCCCAAGACGGGCTCTGGCTGCCAGCTTAGGGCCTGGGACTGAGTCCGCACCCTGCGGAACGGGCTCACTTTGTGTGTAGGGAGCAGAGAGCGTGGTCATAATAGAGCGGAGGGGAGGCCACTGCGGCACACCCTGTCCTTCACACCCCGCCCCTGCTTTTCAGGGGATGGAGCAACCTGGACCTCGGGCCTCTCTGCTCGCCGCAGCCCTCCGCCTGGCACCTGCCTCTGGGAAGCTGGCGGGCAGGTCCCGTTATTGTTTGTGGTGGAGGCAGCTGGCACCACATGGAGATCTTGTCTTTTGAAGCTGCAGTTAATTGGATTTTCCAGCCTTCTCTCTTGCCTGGCCCGTCTTTATTAAATGGCAGAGAGGACAGAAGTGGCTGATCACTGCCAGGAATGAAGGTAAAGAGGGCGGCCTCTTCATGGAAGGTAATAAACGCCTCACCTCCCCCAACACGCTGGCTGCCCCTGTAAGGGCCCAGACAGCACCGGGGACTTAGGGGGGCGCAGAGACGTGAGCTGCCTGTGTTTCTATTCTTATTGCATCAGAGTGGCATCTAACTTACATACCGACATAATCGTGTGTGCATGCATGCACGTGTGTGTGTGTGTGTGTGTGTGTGTGTGTGTGTACACAATCAGGGGTGCAACCGCAGGCACTCACACTTGGCTAAGCAGTGCCCTGGGATGACTTGTTACCTGCCCAGAGCCCCAGGTGTGCAGAGCCTCAGCTCTGTGTGAATGGAGACTTGCCTCCAGGGGCCAAGTCTGTCCTATTTACACCCATCCCCTCTCATCCTGTTGGGGAGGGTTGGAGAAGCATTACAGAGTTTGTCCCCCATGCCCCCTCCCTACTGTCCTAAGCCCCTAATTTCAGGGAGAAGGGTAGCTTAGTCAAGATGATGAAGAAGAAACTGGATAGTGGGAGGTTAATCTCGTCTTTCCCTCCCTGGGGAAGTATCACACATCCACACCTTCCAGAGAGGGTACAAACCAGGTGCAAAGCAGCAAGAGCCTGGGGTGAGCTTGCATAACCAGCCTGGCCCCCCAAGAAAAGAACACACCTGGGTAGCCTACTAATCCAAGGGAGATGAGACTCTGGTGCAGGACTTCTTTTTTTGAGCACTGGGGATTGAACTCAGGGGCATTCTATCTCTGAGCTCCACCCCCAGCCCTATTTTTTATTCTTATTCTGAAACAGGGTCTCACTGAGTTGCAGAGGGCCTCACTAAGTAGTTGAGGCTGACCGCGAATCTGCAATCCTCCTGTCTCAGCTTCCCAAGTACTGGGATTACAAGGGTGCACCACCACGCCTGGCTCTAGGACTTCATTTCAGCCACAGCCTGGATCCAGGCTAGATAAGCCAGGCCTCAGCCAACCTGCATGGGCTTACCCTGGTTTACCTGCTGCCCAGCTGAGGCCAAGGAGCTGCTTCTGCACCACTCTACAACAACCATGACTGACAGATAGGGCGCACCTCGCCCTGCGTGCAGAAATGCATTCTCAATGTATTTAACTCTAAATGAAAAAAAAAAAAAACCAGAGCATAAATAAATTTTAAGAAGACTCTCAAACTGGTGGTGAATGCCTATAATCCCAGTACTTGGGAGGCTGAGACAGGATAGCAGGTTTGAGGCCAGCCTCAGCAACTTAGCGAGGTCCTCAGCAACTTAGTGAGACCCTGTTTTGAAATAAAAAATAAATAAATAAAAGGGGCTGGGGATGTGGCCCAGAGGTAGCATGCCCCTGGGTTCAATCCCTAGTACCAAAAAAAGAAAAGAAAAAACCCCTCAAAGCTTAAAGGCACTGGGACATATGGGACACTATAAGGAAAAACCCGGTGGATGTAACCACAGAACCATTAGACAATGCTGTGTCATAAAGTGTGATCAGCAAATGGAAACGAACCGCCGCACCTGCTAGAGATTAAACTGAAGCTTCAGTCCCGTTTCTTTATGATGCTGAAGCCGACGCCCATGGAAGCAATGTGTGCAGGAATTTGGGGCAGTCTCCCCTGGAGCAGGGGTGGGAGGTTTCCAGGCAGTCATCGCTGAAAGGATGCCAGGAAATAGAAGTCTGGGGTCCAGTCGAGAGAGGAGCAGAGCCCCAAGGAGGAACCAGGGACAGAGTTCATCTCTAAGTTTAGGCCACCCTCACATGAGGTCCAACATGCAGGGCCAGCCCAGAACTAACTACAACAAGGACGCCATGCCTGCATCCAGGAGCTGATCGACACAGAACCATTTCCAGTACCTTGGTCCAAGGCTCAGTGTGAGCAGGAGCCGGGTTAGCTGCTGCTGCAATGTAGAGTCCAGCAGGGGTCCAGCTGCTGTATTGACAGAGCCTGCGCGGCCAGCCAGTCCTCTGAGCCTGCAGAGCCCCCCATGGTGGCAAATGAGGTGGTCTCCAGGAAAGATACTTTCACGTCCAGGGACCCTGTGTGCTCTGAGAGGACCAGGATGCTTCGACCAGGCACCGGCGCATCCACCGAGGGAAGATCCCTGCTCCTGGCCTTTGGGAGTGGACCATGGCCTTAGAGTGCCTGGAGCTAGGACAGGGGGAAGGAGACATCCTTGTCACCAAAAAAAAAAAAAAAAAAGTGGAATATTGGAGGTCCTTACTAGTCAAGGAAATTTTGAATTAGAAATAATAACAACAACAACAATAATAATAACAATAACAGGCCACAATCTGAAGCCATTTAAAAGATGCAGAGACATAAATGCTTGATTGCAACTTTATATCTAAAAAGAAATGACCAATAATGAAGCAGTTGTTTTAGCCTGCATTGAACAAAAGCAGGCTATGAATGCAACTCCTTTTTAATTCTTCCAATGAACAAAGAATAAAATGTTGATTTGAGGGGCTTAATTTCTCTGACAAGATTGTCTGATAGCGCTACACAGCAGCCTTGATTCCTCGTTTGACTTTCGCAGCACAATCAGGAAGAGGACATCTTTGCAGAAAAATATATATATATTTGAAGGAGTCATCAATTTTCCCAATGGCCTGTCTTAATCTTCTAAAATTCAAATCTCTCACTTTTGAAGCGCCCGTCATTTCACCAGCCTGGTAGATGCTCTCTTCTGTAATTGTTAACTAGCTGCAAACACTGCTGTATCCTCGTTCACCAGTAGCCCTCCATGGGAGTCAAGTAATTCTCCATCATCACTTTGATCAACCTCAGGAAACTTCGCATCTTTTGCAAAACTTGGAATCGTCTTGCATTACACTTCGGAGTGTTTGCAACATATGGTTGACAATGACAGACTGGCCCACAATTATAGTGATGAAAGCTGCAAAGATATGCTGGCGTTAAGTGTGGAGGATGTGGGAGTCCAGGCAGAGTTTATAAGAGGTCGGCTCATGAGTGGATATTTTTGTGTTAGGGCAACTTTGGTTTTCCTGTGCAACCATACAACTTCAGGGACCCAGGTCATGGAATTTGGAAAATAACAACCTCTGTATATGATAAGGGCCGTTAACCACAATATGTAAAGAGTTCATGCAAAGCAATGTGAAAAAAAGGGACAGAAACAACCTTTTATGAAAAATAAGAAAAGAAACAAAAGATACTAATAACTATAAGGGAAAATATTTCACTTCATTGTAAACAAAGGCACAACAAAGCAATATTTCTCCATCAAATGAATGTTTTTAAATTATAATTCTCAATGCTGCTAAGGCTTGTGAAGAACTAGGCCTTTCTGATGCACGGCTCTGAGGTGTAAATTGGTACCAGCTTCCCAGAAAACAAATGCAAAGCTGTAGTCAGCCTTCAAATTATTTCAGCTGCATCATAATTTTTTTTATAAAGTCCCATGTTGCCTGGGCATATCCTCACAGCATTCTTAAAACGAACAAAGACTAAATCAAATGTTGATTTTGAGGGCGTAATTTTTCTGAGGGAAAAAAAAAATCTCGTCTAGTGGCACAAAACAATATCCTTCACTTTGAGTGAAGTTAATTGCTTTTCAGCTCTCTCAAAAGTTTGATCTCTCACTCGGAGGCCACTTTGCACAGGAAATAAAGACTTTCCTCTCTGGAGGGTCCCCACAGGAGGGGCATGAAGCTGAGCAGAGAGGCCTCCAGGCCCCAACGCTGAGTAGCAAAACAGCTTCTACCCCACCAAGGGCTCCTGCTGCAGGTTCCTCTGCAGCAAAGTCTGTATGGCCCAGGTCTGTGTCCCGCTCCCAGGCCTCGAGAAGCCAGATGCTATGCTCCCGATGGACAGGTGCACAGTGGGTATCTCTAGGGGGTAGGGTTAGGGAGTTTTTAAAAATTCTTCTGATTTTCTGTGGATTTATCCATTTCTACAATGAACAAGCATCACATTTATAAGCATAAAAGGAGATTTTTCTGTTAAAGGAGACAAAAGGGGAGAGAGCAAGAACAAAGCCCAGAAATAGAACTGGGAGGAGAGGTACAGAGAAAATGTCAGGACAATTCAGAGGCTGGAAGCTTCAATAGCAGGTGGGTTGGGTGAAATCAGACCACGAGGGTCCAAAATTATCTGCATTGAAAGAGCATTTGTTCCTGTAGGCAGCGAGAGCTGGCAGCCTGAGAAGGCCAGGCCATGTAGGCCAGTGGTGAAATAGAAAGTTCTTTGGAGAAATCATTGGGCTGCTGGTCAACCCTTACCTGAAGCAAACTCTACCACTAGACTTTTGGGGCACAAGCACCAATGAATTTCCTTTAATTTTTAATCCACTTTGAGTCAGATCATCCATTACTGGTAACAAAACAATATGGCCGTGCGTGGTGGCGCACGCTTGTAATCCCAGTACTTTGGGAGGCGGAGACCGGAGGATCCGGGTTCATGGCCAGCCTCAGCTCTCTCTCTCTCTCTCTCTCTCTCTCTCTCTACTTAGTGAGGCCCTCTGCAACTTCGTGAGACCTGGTTTCAAAATAAAGTATAAAAAATAGGGCCGGGGGTGTAGCACAGAGGTAGAACGCCCCTGGGTTCAATCCCCAGTACCGCAAAAAAAAAGAAAGAAAGAAAAAAAAATATTACAGCTGGTAGAGTTTCAAAGGAAATATGGCTTGAGCCAGATGTTAAGGTCTACTTTCTGTCCCCGTTAAAACAGGGCAAGTCTCTTTTAGTCCCAAATAATTAGCTGAGCCTTCATCTTCCTGTTGGATGGAATGGGATGCTGTGGTCTCTCTCACCAACATATGGACAAATATTTTCGGGGTATAATAAGATGCCTAAACCGGGCATGGTGGTGCACGCTTGTAATACTAGTACTTGGGAAGCTGAGACAGGAAGACTGCAAGTTCAAGGACAGCCTCAGCAAGTAGTGAGACTCTCATCAACCTATCGAGACCCTGTTCCAAAATGAAACTAAAAAATAGGGCCGGGGGTGTAGCTCAGAGGTAGAATGCTCCTGGGTTCAATGACCAGTACAAAAAAGAAAGGAAGGAAGGAAGGAATAGATAGATGCCTAGCTGAGTGTAAGATTTGAATTTCACGAGTACCCCTTGCGAATGCAATAGCTATTTGGCTGGCTTCGGGGCTACCTTACATGTGAGGGTCAGATGTGCAGGAAAGCGAGGGTCAGGTCTGCAGGGAAATGTGGGACAGCAGAAAAGGGTGAGCCACGGGAGGACTGTTCGCGCTGTAGTGTGCACAGGAAGCATGTGGAGGGGTTCCAGTGCAGATTCTAATCCGATAGGTCTGGAGCGGGGTCCAGCCTTCCCATTAAGCCCCCCGTTGATGCTAAGGCCGCCAGGAGCTACAGACAGGTCAAGGAACACCCTTCCCCTAAATGTGATGCATCTGAACACCACATTTGAGAACTCAGGCTCTAGTATCCAATGTTCCCTTCCCACTGCCCTTACCCGCCAGGTGGCCTTAGCGAATGACGTATCCTCTCTAAACCTCCCGTGTGAACGTGGCATAACGACAGTACCAACCTGTGAGGATTGCTCTGAGAAGGAAATCACGTGAAGACTTAGCCTAGTCCCAGGCACGTGTAGTAGGTGTTCAATAAATGGCAGCCACGCCTTCTGACTGTAACCCGGCGCAAAGCCCATGTGGTCTAGGATTTGAGGAATGTTACAAAAGCCCATGTGGTCTAGGATTTGAGGAATGTTACAAAAGCCCATGTGGTCTAGGATTTGAGGAATGTTACAAAAGCCCATGTGGTCTAGGATTTGAGGAATGTTACAAGTAAGTGCCACTTTGTTCTTTGTTAGCCAAGAATAAATGAAATGCAATTAAAAATCTCCTTTGGAACCTTTCAAAGAACATCAAAGGTGACTGTGTTCATCCCCCGTAGCCAAACTCCGGAAACATAATTCTCTCATTTCCACAGTACTAGCGCCCCAGGCTCTCTGTCTCCCACCTCACCCCGGCTCGGCAGTTGAGGCCACGCGTCTGCTTAGCTCCCTGGCTTCCTTCTTGGCCTGGCCTTTGTTTCGCTCTGCTGAGGCGTGGAGGGTGCTCCGTTTTGTTTAGTCTCTCTGCTTACTCCCCAGATTCTGCATGACCAGGAGGACCCAGGAGCTGGCCGGGTGCATCCACTGGGTCTCCTCTGGTGAATGGAAAAACGCTAACCCAGTTGATGTAATCCAAAACCAGAATTTTTAGGCAACATAACTCAAATATTCAGGAGTCAGTGGGACTGGTGTCAAGCAAGGCTGGACTGGAGACCCCGCTCCTCTTCCTCTCCTGGCTCTGCTTCCCCTAAATTGGTCTCAATTTCTGGTTCTACAAGAATCTGGTGGATACAGAGGAAGAACGTCTGCCACCCTAAGAGATCAACTCCAAGCATCAGCAGCCACTGAGGCTCTTGGCTCTGATTGGCCCATCTTGGGTCATGTGCCCATCCCTGAGCCAATCCCAGCAGCCAGAGGGTAGGAGCCACTCATTGGCTTAGCCTAGTCATGTGTTCCAGGTTCCTGGGGGCGGAGCCAGCCAATACAACTTTAGGCCTGGGAGCCCGAAGGGGCCCCAAGAGAATCAGGTGCTGGTCTCACAGAAAGGAGAATGGATGCCAGGTAGGAAGAGCCACACTCGCGTAATCCACCATGCTGGGAAGTCTTTCTTCTGTGGAAGGCCAGGAAGATGTTGGAGATACAGCGGATGCAGGAAGAACCATTTTAACTTAATCAGATCTCCAAACACAATCACATCCTGGGGTCCTGGAAGTGAAGCCTTCAACATACAAATGTGGGGAAAACACAATTCAACTCATGACACCGACACCTGCTTACCACAGAGGAGGTGTATGAGACAGCTCTGGCTGCTGTAACAAGACAACACAGAAGAGTAACTTAAACAGCAGACGTTTATGTTCCCACAATTCTGGAGGCTGGAGGCTAAGATCAGCCACCCTGTATCCTCACGGGGCAGAGAGAGCCAGCAAGCTCTATAGTGTCTCTTCTAATAAAGATACTAATGCCATCACACAGACCCCATCTTCATGACCTCCTCTGACCCTAAATACCTCCCAAATGCCCTGTCCCCAAATACCATCGCCCTGGGGCTTACAGCTTCAGTAGAGACATTGGGATCAGGGAATAAACATTTAGTCCAAAATCTTGTCTGAATCTTTCCTACTTTCCGCTGAAAGCCCTACCCCCCTGCCCCCATCGCTACTCCCCTCCAGCTAAGCTTCTACACAAAGCCTCACCCCTGGCTATTCAGAGAGCTGCTCTTTACAGAGTGCTCCCCTGTGCATGCCGAATAAACCTTGACTTCTCTCCTGCTGATCTGTCCATCCTCAGTTAATTTGCAGGCCCCTGACCCGTCATAGCTAAATTGGTAGAGGAAAAGTCAAGCATTGTATGGGTTGCAAATATGCATTTCTCATTTCCTTAATAAGATTCCTGCTGGGCATGGTGGTGCATGCTTGTAATCCCAGTACTTGGGAGGCTGAGACAGGAAGATCGTAGGTTCAAAGCCAGCCTTGGCAACTTAGTGAGGCTCTCAGCAACCTAGTGAGACCCTGTTTCCAAATAAGAAATAAAGTCAGGCTGGGGGTATAGCTTGAAGGTAGAATGCCTCTGGGTTCAATCCCCATTACCAAAAAAAAAAAAAAAAGATTCCTGAGAGGACAGAGAATGTCCTCACCCATATCTGTGCCCACAGATAGCACCCCATCCCCAGATCTTCCTTTCTCTTTTATTTTATTTTATTTATTTATTTATTTATTTATTTATTTTTGGTACTGGGGATTGAACCCAGAGCCATTCTACCTCCGAGCTGCATCCCCAGCCCTATTTTTTATTCTTTATTTTGAAACAGGGTTTCACTAAGTTGCGGAAGGCCTCACTAAGTAGCTGAGGCTGGCCACGAACCTGCGATCCTCCAGCCTCTGCCTCCTAAGTACTGGATTACAAGCGTGTGCCACCACGACTGGCTCTTCCTTTCTTCTTAATGGGCAAAGTGTTAACCTACTTCCCCAACATGTTTTTTTGGGGGGGGGTACTGGAGATTGAACCCAGGGGTGTTCTACCTCTGAGCTCCACCCCCAGTCCTTTTGGCTTTTTATTTGGAGACAGGGTCTCACTAAGTTGTTGAGGGTCTTGCTAAGTTACTGAGGCTGGCCTCAACCCTGTGATCCTCCTTTCTCAGCCTCCCAAGTTCTGGGGGGCAGGGAGGGGAGGCTGTGGTATGATCAGAGAAGGTCAAGCTCTGAGAAGTGGTTGAGAGGAGCTGATATGGAAACGTGCATTCCTTGGGGGCCCCAGCAGTCCTCAGAGTGGGTGACCAGGTCTCCTGTGGCCAGGCAGGAGCAGGGTGCATGTTCCTGGAAAGCAAGGGCGGCAAATGCTAAGCCCACGTGATTTACATGGGCCTGTTAGAAAGTTCCTTATGTGACCCTGACCTTTGGTCACCCCAGTCCTCACTCACCGCCTGAGTCATGGGAGTCTTGCTGGAAACCACCGGGGCACGTGCACTCTGGTGCCCAGAGCAACATGGGAAGCAGCAGGCACCCTCGGGTGACTCAGTGTGACTGCTGGAGAGGGTGTCTTGGGATAAGTTCCTCTGTGCCCACGTGACTGTCCACACAGAGGGCCAAACACTTTTTTTTTCTTTTTGGTATTGGGGATTGAACCCAGGGACTTTCTACCTCTGAACTACACCCCCAGCCCTATTTTATTTTTCATTTTGAAACAAGAACTCACTAAGTTGCTGAGGGCCTCACTGAGTTGACCTCGAACCTGCAATCCTCCTGTCTCAGCCTCCCAAGTACTAGGATTACAGGTGTGTGCCACCACACCCAGCAGAGAGCTAAACACTTTTAACCTCCTCCACCATGTGCACTAACTGGGCAAGGTAGAGAGAGATGAGCCAAGAAGTGGAGAGACCCGGGGAGCAGAGCCATTCTTTAATGAAGTAATCTTGTCCCCTCCTTCCAGTGCTAGGCAATGAATAAATTTGCAATCACCGTCTCAAGGGTGCAAGAAATGGTGCATGACTTTATTTTCTTTAAGTCAAATTCTATCTGACTCTGAACCCCATCCCTTGAGGATGGCGAGAATCAGGATCCTGTTCAATGTTGGGCCCCCCTCTGCTACCTCCCTCACAGGGTCACATGAAGGAGACAGCAATCTTTGCAAAGGACAACTTTGGGGGAGCCTGCGGTCTACACTGGCAATGTAGCAGCTCTCCAACATCTGTGCTGGGCTAAGGCTTGGGCTCTGTTGGGGTGGAGAGCCCCGGTGCCCGGCGCTCTACCCACAGGGCACCTTGAGGGAGCTGGTCCTCAAAGAACCCCCCATCGCTCAGTCCTCCTTGGGGCCAGTGTTCCTTCTTTGACTGATTCTGCCCCTGCAGAGTCTCCGTGCTCCCTCTGACACTCGGGGCAGTGAGTCAAGGCTTTCTAGAGGGTCAGGAGGACAGAGGTATCCTTCCCGGCTTTGGCATTCTGCTCTGCCAGTGCCCCAAGACAAGCAGGCAGAAAGACTTCCCTTGGGATGGGGGAGTGGAAGACCCGGAGAACCAAGCCAAATGGCTCCAGATACTCCGATTCTCCCACTTCCGAAGAGAACACACCGACTGAGCTCCCAATAGATTTCCCAATACATCACCATGTCGGGCATGACTGGGAAAAGAAATAAGGACATTGGGAGGCGTGGGGAAGGGAGTCAGCCCCATCGACAGAACTGGGGGAGGGGCAGCTGCTGTGATGGCTGGGGACTGACAAAGGAGCAGTGGCTTAGCCAGGCGTGGTGGCGCACACTTGTAATCCCAGTACTTGGGAGGCTGAGACCGGAAGATTAGGGTTCGCAGCCAGCCTCAGCTACTTAGTGAGGCCCTCTGCTACTTAGTGAGACCCTGTTTCAAAGAAACAAAGAATTAAAAAATAGGGCTGGGGGTGTATCTCAGAGGTAGAATGCCCCTGGGTTCAATCCCCAGAACCACAAAAATAAATAAATAAATAAATAAATAAATAAATAAATAAATAAATGGACTAGGAGTATAACTCGGAGGTAGAATGCCCCTGGGTTTAATCCCCAGTTCCAAATAAGTAAATGAATAAATAAATAAATATTCTTTTAAAAAAGGAGGGGCAGCTTTCCTAAAAATGAGACCATCTTTCTTTTCCTCTCTCTTCCCTCCATCTTCTCACCCTGCTTCTCCAATCCTCTCCTTCCCAGGCTCCCTCCCCTCTCCTCTTCCAGCCCAGCTACTGTTCATCATCTGCCATGTATGGTCAAGCACTAAGACAAATTCACCCGAGGGAAGAAAGGGACAGGAGGGCAGCTGTGACTGTGGCCTCCCTGGTGTGTCCAGCTTCACTGTGAGAGTCCGGCAAGGCAGCTGCTGCCCCTCTGAAAACACCAGGTGGTCACCATGATGAACTTCCCGCCCATGACATGCTGCACCCCTGTCCTCCCAAGTGGCAGATGTCAGGGGAACGAGAGGCAATGTCTGGTGACATCTTGAACCCCAAGCCGTTGCTCCGGATGCCTCAGGCCTCCTAGCTCAAGAAATTCATGGCAGCCCAGACTTTCCCCCAAGTAGACTCCATGGCAGGGCCCCAGTCTTTTCTCCAAAGACCCTGGCCTCAGATGTAGGAAAATCGTCTGCTTTCCCACGGCACACACACCCCCCAATAATAACAGCAATTAGCAGAGTGCCAGGATTGATCATTCAGTCACTCTGATAAAGGGAGCATCCTCTTTACATGGGAGGAAATGAAGCCGGAGAAGTCCTTTACCCCATTTAACCCAGTCTGTGCAGTTCCTAAGCCTGAGAGCAGAGAAAGCCAAGGAGGGTCAAATGCCCCTTGAGGTTGCAACTTTGTTACAGGGACAGGAGGGAGGAACTGGGGCTGCAAGTTTGTTACAGTCACAAGAGGGAAGAATTGAGGCTGCAACTTTGTTGCAGGGACAGGGGGGAGGAAACAGGACATCCCCACTCCTGAGCTGGATTATCCTGGTGTCACTGACGGATCCTGCACACTCCAACCTGAGGTAGCAAACAGAGCCCTGAACAAGTAAGTTCCAAGGGCAGGAAAGCCACTGGAAAGGACTAAATGGTGGGGAGCAGGCCAGGCAGCAGTTGAGCGTGAGGGGCACAGGTGGTGTGCAGTTTACAACCTGCACGGCCACCCCCAGATTGGCTTCTGTCCACAGGGGCAACACTTCCCCATGTGTGTGGCTCCCACTCCCCGGGAGGGTGTTAAGACACAGATGACCAGATTCAGGTTTAGCAGGTCTGGGATGGAGAGTGAAGATATGCAATTTTTTTTTTTTTTTTGTACTGGGGATTGAACCCAGGGACATTCTTCCCCCCAGCCCTTTTTTAAAAATTTTATTTGCTGAGGCTTGCCTTTAACCCACAACCCTCCTGTCTCAGCCTCCCAAGTACCAGGATTACAGGTGAGCGCCACCACGCCCAGCTGGATCTGCAATTCAGATAGCAGCCAAGTGATGAGGATGCTGTGGACCAGGACCTCGTGTTGAGAAGCAAGGTGTGAGGGCGGTTCCAATCTCGAGAGGGTCAAACTGTCAGGTTGAGCTGACCAGCGCACCTTCACGTCCTCAGAGTCCCTTCCTGGGCTCTCAGAAGGGGCTACAGACCCCCGAGGCCTGCTCGGCCTCTGCTGGGGACCCAACAAGGCTGCCTGTGTGGGATTGGACCTCACCACGCCTCATGTCCCAATTGCTGGCTCCACAACAGCTTGGGGAACCAGAGGGACTGAGCAGAGTAATACCGCACAGCCTGGGGGGTGTAAATAATGAAAGTCGGATCCATAAGTAATTACTTTTTAATTAATTAGGAATGATGAATAACGAAGACCCAGCAACTCTCGGGCAGAGGGGCATTAACTGTAATGGCCTCGTTCCTTTCTCTGCTCAAATTGATTTGCTGGGGGGATGAGGAAGAGGCAGAGCAGAGAGATTACCCTGGGTCTGGGGGCTGGAAGAGGGCAAGGCAGTGGGGAAGGGACAGCTCCTCCCAGGCCTGAGTCCCAGGAACCCCCCCCCGGCCAAGGCTGGGAATTCTCTCTACCTCATTGCAATGTCTCATCCCTGGAGAAGAGACATCAAGAAGAAAAGGGTCACGTTTCCTACTTCCTAACTCTTTGCTGACTCCCCTGATTAATCTTCACAGGCCTCCAGGGAGACAGTGAAATGCTCCTTCCCCTCCCCCAGCAGGAGCAAAGCCACTGTCCAGGAGGGACTGCTCCGTGCCATCCACTGCTCAGGCTGGCTGCTCGGTAAAGACCCAAAGACCCTTCCCAAAGACAGACCGGACCAGCAGCCTGAGAAGGAGAGAGGCCAGGAGACCCCAGGTGGGTGGAGGCACCCCCACTGTTTTCTGCTTACCTGGTGCCTTGAAAACCATGATCTCCAGACCTACTGGCCCTGCTGCCACTTCTGTGCGGTGGCCTGAGCCTGAGGCAAGGCGTTCTGGACCTTCACCCCGCTCCCCATGCTGGAAGGATTCCACCAACATGGGAGGAAAGGACGGCCACCAGCACTCTTCTCAGGTTGTAAAGGAGGCAACGCTGGATCCTCCAAATGTGACCACAGATCGGCATCTGCAAGGGGTCCTGCCCCCCCACCCTCTACACACCCTCCCCAGGGGCCTTCCCCAGGTTCGATCCCATAGTTCAACTAGAAAGCAGGTGGGGACAAAGGCTTTCCCAGGCCTTTGAAGAAAGGCTGGGGCAAGAGTGGGCGAGACAAGCGAGGAGCCTGCCCGCAGCACGAAATTTAAGTGGCGCCCTCCCAACTCAGCCCATTGGCCCGACTGCCTTCCCTGCAGGTGAGCTTGCTCAGGTGCTCACGGGGCATCCTGCACACCTGTGATGCTAAAGAGGCATGACCTCAGAGGCCTGGGGGTCCACCGAGTTCTGAGCAGCTTTGAGGAAGGAGGGAAAATTGGATGGGACAAGAGGGAAAGCCAGGAAAGAAAAGAAGAGGACCCAGGTGTATCTAGCACCAGAACTGGCCTAGACAATACACCCACCATGAAGAAAATATCCAAATGTTAATTAGACGAGATCCAACTCCACTGTGCCTCACGATCCTCAATCTCAGCCCTGTGAGATCCTGTCTTTATTGGAAATCTAGATAGTTTTTCTCATTGTTGATTTGGGGTTTTCTTTTGCATTAATTTTGATTTTAAAAAATATTTCATTAAGCCAGATGTGCTGGTACACACCTGTAGGCCCAGTGTTTGGGAGGCTGAGACAAGAGGATCACAGGTTCAAGGCCAGCCTCAGCAACTTAGAGAAACCCTCAGCAACTGAGATCCTGTTTCAAACTAAAAAACAAAATAGGGCTGAGGGTCTAGCTCAGGGGTAGAATGTCCCTGGGTTCAATCCCCAGTACCCAATTAAAAAAAATTATTAAGCCATGCGTGGTGGCGCACACTTGTAATCCCAGTACTTGGGAGGCAGAGACCGGAGGATCCAGGTTCACGGCCAGCCTCAGCTACTTAGTGAGGCCCTCCACAACTTAGTGAGACCTGGTTTCAAAATAAAGGATAAAAAAAGGGCCGGGGGTGTAGCTCGGATGTAGAATGCCCCTGGGTTCAATCCCCAGTACTGCAAAAAAAAAAAAATTATTAAGCCAGGTGTGGTGGTGTACACCTGTAGGCCCAGTTCTTGGGAGGATGAGGCAGGAGGATTGCAGGTTAGAGGCTAGTCTTGGCAACTTAACAAGACCTTGTTTAAAAAATAAAACAAAATAGTGCTGGGGATGTAGCTTGAAGGTAGAATGCCCCTGGGTTCAATCCCCAATAGCAAAAAAAAAAAAAATTTTTTTTTAATTTTTTTCATTGAATTGAATTATACCTTTCTTAATTGTGTTTTTAGCACCCTTCTCTCCCTGTTAAATATGCTGCCCGAGGACAGCATCTTGCTCATCTAGGCCTACTCTTGGTCCTATTTGGAAGTCATATGGTTTTGTGTCTGATTTCAGAATCAGACACGAAACCAAACCCAGCTTTGCTGCCACACTCAGCCAAGCCTCGCTTCCTCCTCCATAAAAACAGCTCCTGGTGCCTCTGCAGAGAGAGGGGGAGAAAGGGAGCAGATGCCAGCCTTGGCAGGGTGGAGAAGTAGCAGGCAGCAGAAGCTGGGTAAATGGCAGCTCCCAGCTCTGCCCACCTCTTCCCCAGCCCCAGCCAAAGCCAAGCAAGGACCACCAACTTTTCAAAACTCCTTCCCAGGTCCTTCTTTGGTGAGGGGAGAAATGAACTATAGATTGAGTGTGAGAAGGGAAAGCGATCGTTGTGGCAGTGTCAAACCAATTTGTTTGTGTTAATTGCAGACAATTAAACGTCTTTTCCTTTTTTTTTTTAAGTTACTCCAGGTCAGGCTGGCTCTCTTAGGGAAGTTGATTTCTGGCCAAATGGTAAGAAATGCCTTTATTTACCCTCACCTGACATGGAAGGAGGAAAATGGATTTCAGAAACACAGGACTAAGACACAGACGGAGAAGGGTTGGAAGGGTAGGTCAGATGCAATGGATGACAGGGACAGTCTGACAAGCCAGGGACCTCGTGAGGCCTGTGTAAGTGTAGGGGGCGAGACCCAGGCCAGCCAGGCTGCTGCTCCGTGTGTGGGCCAGGACCAGCTGCGCGGCATCCCTGGGAGCTCATCAGAAACGCCACATGTCAGGAGCAGACAAGACTGCTGAGTTAGACTCTGCATCTCCATGGGACTCCTGGGGCAATTGTGTGCACAGTCCTGGTTGCAAGACAGCCCGTCTAGACCACTCTGACATTCTGCCACCTGGATATATCATCCCCAGGCACCACGGTGGAGGCTTTTTATAGCTTGGGGTCTTCTCTGAGTCACCCTGTTTCCAGAACACCTGGCCACTCACCAAGAAGGGTCCTGTCCATGGTTCCACAATGGAGAGGTTCCACCCAGCCTCTCCAGGTCAGTTCTCCACCCACTGCTGGGCACAGGTAGATTCAGCCAGTGCGAGGCCCTGGCTGGAGATGGAGGTGGGAAGACGGAACCACCAGGTACTTGTGCCCGCTCTCTTTCTAAAAGGCTGCCGCTGATCAAGGACTCCGCCGGTCTCCTTATGGCCACATCTGTCTGGCACCCTGTCCAAGGCTAAGTGCGGGCTGGGTTCTTACGAATGCATCCTCCTCCTGCCTTCCCATCTCAGGCTGGCCCTGGCTTCCTGGAGACTCCCTGGACCACTCGTCTCTCCTGTTGCTTCCCATAGTCCTGCTGTCTTAATTGGCCTTGTTATTATTTAGGGATAGTGAAGCCAAAATATCAGAAGATATTCGCCATTGATAAGGTGGTTTGTTGTACTCACAAGTCCCAAGAGAAGGAGTATACATTATACCCTGGAGGGCACCCAGGAAGCAATGAGGCTGGTTGTAAAGGGTGGGGAGGGGACTGTGGGCAAAAGCCTTTGTTGTGGCAGGATAAATGGGCAATAGGAGTGGGCTGCTTCCTTTGAATAAGTGGCATATAGGACTGTCCCCAGTTATTGGCATCTGGCCCTGGAGTGATTAAGGTGAGTAGATAGTGGTTAAAAGTGTGAGAGCCCAATATGAGAAGGGGTTGGGGTTGGGGACTCTGGATTGGTTGCTTTGCATTTGAAAAGTGCGCGTGCACGTGCGCACACACACACACACACACCAGGAGGGTTCCTCCCAAAGGAGAAAGGGGGATCTGGGAGACCAGAAGCTAAAGCACGGTGACCCAGGTACTATCAGAACAAGGTCTGAGCAGCCTACACGAGCAGGGCAGATGTCAGAACATCCAGTTTACAGCGGTTGAACATGCTTGTACACCTTCTCACACAGCTCAAATAGCCCTTCCATTAAACCCTCTTCAATGAACACTTTGAGTGCACCAGCTGCTTCCTGCAGGCTCTGATCGAACCAAAAGCTGCCCAGTGCCGACCTGACTGTTCTGTCCTACCCATGGGGGTGCTTGCATTCCCTGGGCCCTTTGCTCATTGAGTAAGCCTGAAACAGAACTGTGTCCCTTTAGAACACCTTTAGAGGGGTGTGCGTGAATAGTAGTGACCCTCATAAGTGACCACACACACACACACACACACACACACACACACACCCTGCAAGTCTAACGCACAGCTGTGCATGGAAAGGGGAGCAAGCGAACAGCAAAAGGGACAGAGTGGCTGCAGACCAAGTCCCCTCCCAGCCCCTGGAAAAGTGGGTCATTGTCTGCCTTCTGTGCCTGCCGCCCAGCCCCTGAACTCACTGGTGGAGGTCAGGAGACAAGAATGTGCTGAGCGTGCTGCTTGGAGACTGGAGGCTAATGACGATCAGATTTAATAATTATTAGTGATCTGCACATTTTCTGCCGCCGATGAAATAATTGCATAGGAGAGCTGGTGGAAGGAAGAAAACCATAAATGTCTTTTCCTTTCAGCATTAAAACAGCAAGGCTATAAAGCTTGCTGCAATTAATTAGCACTCTGTCTTATTAGCACCTCTATCTACTCATCCCTATTCAATGTGGATTCAGGGGGCATTGGGCCACTCTGGCTGCTGCAGCCCTGCCCCACGATGCCCAGGCCTGGGCAGAGATAGGGAGGGAGGAGCCTTCCTGGGCACCCTTGCTCTGGGAAGAGGGCAGGGAGAGTGTGCGGTCTGGGGGAGGGTTGCCTAGAGATAGCTGCACTTCCACAGACCAGGGAGTGAATCCGCTGGGCACTGAGCCAGTGGTAGTAACCCCGGGAATCTTACACATGCAAGGAAATGCCAGCCGCCAGAAAAAGAGCCAAGGGAAAAGGGGGTGTGCTCCCAGCTCCTGGGCATAGGCAGTCCAAGATGAGCTGCTGAAGCAGGCTTCGTGGGCATGTTAATTGGTGCAATGGCCTAGGGTCCTGTACCCAAAGGGACCCCACAATTAGGACTTGATACTCTGAGTTTGCCTTCTTAAAACTGTTAATATGTGACTTGCAGGAAAGTCCAACAGGACAACACAGAAAGCACTAAGGGCTTGGGGGTCCCCACGCGACGGCCCATTTCCCTGTTTCCTTACCTCCCTGCGATGATTCTCAGCTGCCCACTCCCATGCCCTCTCCAGGAACTTCTACTGCCCTCCCATCCCCAGGGAGGGCCAGGTGCCCGAGGGTCAGTGCCAGGTTTTCCAGGTTCCTCTGCTTAGGTCTCTCTCTGAGAAGCCAATGGGGACAGGGAGGGGCCCAACCTGGGAGAGCAGCCTAGCAGGGCTCCACCTGGTTTATTTTTGTCCAAAATCCTGAGAGTAGAAACGTCCCCAGAGCAGGCCCTCAGCTTATGCCTGGAGGGTAAATCATGATCCTGTAAAACAACATGACATGGTGTGTATAGCACTAGTGCGTGCAGGTGAATAAACACAGGGCCTATGCGAGTCAGCTGGAGGCTGGAGAGAGAGTGGAGCTCCCACCTCGATCCACCGCCCTCAGCTCCATCACCTACCATCCCTATGTGAATCACCGAGCTCAAGATAAGAGCCAGCACTAGCTAGGCTGGGCATGGTGGCTCATGACTGTAATCCCAATATTTGGGAGGATGAAACAGGAGGATCATAGGTTCCAGGACAGCCTCAGCAACATAGCAAGACTCTCAGCAACCTAGTGAGAGACCCTGTTTCAAAATAAAAAATAAAAAGGGCTGGGGGAATAGTTCAGAGGTAGAATGGCCCTGAGTTCAATCCCCAGTACCAAAAAAAAAAAAAAAAAGCCAACACTGACCAAGCAGTTGCCATTCCGAGCCCGATCTGGGCTCCTTCTAAGGGCTCGTGTGTTGGATGTGGAATGTCCCTAAAGGCTCAGGTGTTGGGGGCTTGGTCCCCAGTGGTGGCACTATTGGAGAACGGGGATTGGAAGCTTTAAGAGGTGGGCCCTAGTTGGAGGAAATACATCATTGGAGGTGTGCCTTTGAAGGGTTTATTTTGTCCCCAGGCCCTTGTGTCTTATTCATCTATCATCTATCTATCTATCTATCTATCATCTATCATCTATCTATCTCCCTTTCTCTCCCCTCTGTCTCTCTGTCTCTGTCTCTGTCTATCTTTCTCTCCCTACCCCGCCCCCGCTTCCTGGTTGTCAGGAGGTGAGCAGACTTGCTCCACCACACAGTCCCCACCACAATGTCCTGCCTCACCAAAAGTCCAAAGCCACAGGGCCAAGTGACTGGAACCTCTGACACCGTAAGTCAAAATAAACCTTTCCTCCATTAAGATATTTTATCACAATGATGAGAAACTAAGACAAATCCTATGTCACCCCTATGATGAGTATCATTAATATCCCCATTTTACAGATTAACAGCCTGAGGAACAGAGATGTTAGGTAACCTGTCCAAGGGAACACAGCTGGCATGGTCTAGCTGGGACCCAGAGTCCTGTCTGAACCAAAGGCACATGCCCCCCTTCCTGAAATGGGCCCAGGCACCCATCACCTGCGCTGATGGCACCCAGAACTTTGGCCTTTGGTGACGCTGACAGGCATGAAAGTGATTGGAAAGAAGGAAGCAGAAGCTTAGAGCAGACACAAGGAACACCAGTGTGCCGGGTCCTCGCGGAGCAGGGACAGGACCGGAAGCCAGAGAGTGGAGGGGGCCCCAGCAAAACTCCAGGCGCTGGGCTCCTGGCTGCTCCTCCACCGCCCCCTGCTGCCACCATCCTCAGTCTGGGACTCCCTCACCAGCCACCCCTGTCCCCAGAAGGCAGGGCAGTGGACACAGCTGGTGTCACCTCCTGGCGATCAGAGCCTTCCCTGGAAGAGATCAGAAGCCCAGTCCCCCGGGTGGCCAAGCCAGGATGCTGCAGAAATTCAAGCAGTGCCGGTGGCGGCAGTGGTAATCCCAGGATGACGGGCCCGCAGACATCCACGGCTCTCCTTCCTGCTGGACCCTGGGGCTGGCCTCAGAGCCGCTTCCTTCAGAAGGGACTCCCCCGACCCTGTGCGTCCCTGCCCAGTGTAAAGGAATGGCGCTCTCCAGCACAGAGAGTTCTGGGCCAGGCCACGTCCGGCGGGAGCCCAAGCCCGAGCCCGCCCAGGACCATTTTTTAATTCTTTTGCAATCAGCATTTCCCTTTCTTCATTTGCTGGTTGAATAATGCAGCCTGTAAGAAAAGGGCCTTCAGCACAATTCTGCTGCTCGTTTACAATGGAAATTGGGAAAACGGCGAGACGCGCGCTGCAAAATGCGTTTAAAAGAAGATGATTCAATTGGATTTGGCAGCTCTGATATTCAGGAGCAGAAGGAGAAAATCTGTCTATGATTTGAACATGTATAATTAAGATGAAAGCCTTAAGTACCGGGTGCATTTCTTAAGATGTCACCGGCTCTGTTGACTCCGGGCGTTCTGATCAGCGGCGCGGAGCATTTATTTCTGCAATCTGAAGAGCGGTGAGTGAGATGCCTTTCTAAAACCAGCACCAGCGAGCCAACTGGAACCCTGACACCGCACAGCTCGCCCGGCAGCGCTAAGCCACCGGGGGTGAGGCAGAGAGAGCATGGAGCCCCCCAGGGACAGCGCTCATCTTGCCCCGAGGTGCATCCCGAAATCTCACGGACCGAGGGACAGGCAAAAGGGGATCTGTTCTTTGTGCCCTGTTTTTATTCTTCTTCTGGTGCCAGTGGAAGCACCAGGGCCCTGGGAATTGCTCCATCCTGAAAACAGAGAGATGCCGGGCATGGTGGCACACGCTTGTAATCCCAGTACTTGGGAGGCTGAGACAGGAGAATCCGGGTTGGCGGCCAGCCTCAGCTACTTAGTGAGGCCCTCCGCAACTTAGTGAGATCCTGTTTCCAAAAAAGAATAAAAAATAGGGCCGGGGATGTAGCACGGAGGTAGAATGCCCCTGGGTTCAATCCCCAGTACCACAAAAAAAAAAAAA
>PVJS01007497.1:11172-55962 GCA_004027185.1 Glis glis | reverse complement strand
GGTACCGCAAAAAAAAAAAAAAAGAAATTTAGTTTTGAGTATGCTCTTTAATATACTTGATGTTTTATTTATTTTAATGTGAGCCAATCATCACTGAACATTCCTTCTCATCTGTTTTTACCATGACATTCATTATATGAATACATAAATTTTGCCATTAGTCTGCTATTTAAAATAATGTATAAATCATAAAAGTTAAAGTACCGTATTGATCAATAATGGAGTGTTATAAATTTACTTAAGATTACATGCAAACAAGTTAGCCTTTCATATTACCTAGGATGTTTTAACCCACTACTTTTTAGGGAATTCTCCAAGGAACTTCCAGACAGTACAAGATGAATAGGCTTCAAGACATCATTAAACACTTTTACAGGAAGTAACTGAAGAACTGAAATAACAAAATCCTCATTATGGTATAATTGTCCATGAGTATCTTTCACCTCCTAGCTGTCTAACGGTATACCTACCCGGTATTCAAATAGAAGTCTTCTTTGTGTATAACCAGACAGATCACCTCATTGATGTTAATGGTGCCATTAGGTGTGGTAGACTTATCATTTTCATAGTAACTCAAGAAGCCGCCTTCCAAAACACACCACTTTTTATTTGTCTCTAAGTATGTAAAACAAAACAAAAAATAACTTGAGCTAGCACACAAATCTATTAAAAAGAAACACAAGGTTTTAAATCATGACTGGATTCAAATAAATAAATTATTAATTTCCTATTTGGGGTATAGAGCATAATCTTGCTGCATGGGAATATCATTGTTATACTCTGCCTTCAAAAAATTTACAATCTAATAGCAAGGAATGTACCAGACAAATATGACTATTAATGTCCAGAGAAGCCTGCAGATCCATAAAGTGGTTACTGCAAAGCAACCCTGAAACTGAAAGGACTAATGTTTGCATACAGTAATAGGAGGAAAAAAAAAGTGGAACAACATGTGAAACTATAGCTATTGATTAGGGAGGTAAACAAAGGAGGAAGGGGCAAAAACCTGCCTTGTGCTTAAGGTCTTGTTTAGGGAATTCAAAATTCGTCCTGTTCAGGTTTTCAGTATTGTGTCACACAGGTCCAATCAGACCACCACCCATTTTTGTAAATAAAGTTTTATTGGAACACAGTCACACCTGTTTGCTTATGGATTGCTTGTGTTTAAGGAATGTCTGTGGTTACTTTACCACTGTAAGGGCAGAGCTGAATTGGGGCAGAGAACGTCTGGCCTAACAAACCTAAAATTTTATTATCAGGTCTTTTTAAGAAAAAAGTTTCTTGATTGGGTAGGTGATGGTGAGCCACTGAAATGATTTTAGCAGTGGCATATAATCAGATTTGAATTCTACATATTCTGCTTATGGTGAAAAATTAATCTGAGAAAGTGAGGCCAGAGAAGGAGAGATAGGACCCAAGGCCTCATGTATGGTAGGATGCAAGTGCTCTACCACTGAGCTAGTCCTCCCAGCCCCAGACAGAAGTGTAAATGAGGGATGAAGAGGGTCAAAAGTAGGTTAGTGGTAGTGGGGATAAAGAAAAGAGACTGAAAGGGAAGACACAGATGGGGTGAGGAGAGAGAAGGAGAAAAATACATGCACATATGTTTTAAGGAGACAAAACACTGGATGCAGGATGTAAGGAGAATGTACTAAGGACTGTATCACTTTTAGATGTAATTTTAAGGTAAACAGTGATGCCCATTTTAATTTCAAAGAAAATAAAATAGAAACTATTTCAGTGTATGTAATGTGAGTTTCCTTTAGAAATACTGATTCTTTCTTGCGAATCAGTGGAATTACAATCATAAACAATATGTACATGTGAAAACATACCAACATCATTCTCAGTACTTCATATGGGTGGGGGGAGGCAGGGGGATACTAAGAGCTGTGTGCATGTATGTTAACATCAAATAGATATTCATTGTGATTTAAGACTCCAATGCACCAATAAAAGCATGTTAAAAAAAAGAAATACTGAATGAAAGCATCCACTGGAAATCCAAGTAGAAGTACCTATTAGGCACATCGGCCTATAAGTTTGCATCTTGTGGGTAAGGAGTGAATTTGTTAACTAGAAATCTTTAGAATATAGGTGGTAGTTGAAAATAAAAAGTAACCATGTATAAAATCTTAGGGAACCTAAAATTATAAAGAACACTGGATATAGAGGAATCCATGCTAACAATGAACAGATGAGAAGAAACCATGTATAAAGCAAAAGAGTAGAACCATTTCGAAAAAGGAATGATATTACAAATGGCAGAGAGGTGGGATAAAACAAGGGCTGAGAAACCAACTGCTAATCTTCCCAATAGGGAGGAAACTGCCTACTTTACTGAGAGTCCTGTAGTCTGTTGGGGGCTGCGTGGAAAAATAAGAAGCAGAATTCCTCAGGGCAGATCTATAACCTATGTAGTCATGGACAAGGTTTCACAAGCTCCAATGAAGGCATGAGCGACAACAAGGCAAACAGCACACAATCAAAAGTTCTTCACCCAAGTGAACCAAAGATGGACATTTATTCTCATCAACAGAAGGAAGAAAAGATAAATAGATCTTGAGGGGAGAAGAAACTATACTGGCAACCAATCTGATTAAACCAATTTCTCCTACAAAAATGAGCTGGGCCTCACTGCTTCTGGGACTCTTCTTCAACCCTCTGCCTGTCACACCAACCCCAAGCATCTTCCTGCCCCTTAGCACTATGCTGACCCTAAGACTGTAGAACTAGAGGTCCAAGACCTGGGGTTCTAATAGTGCTGCTGTCAAGAGCTGGGGGACCCTTGAAAAGAACTTTACCATTCTGTGCCTCAGGCTCTTCATCCGCAAAATGAGGATAAGAAAAGCATTCAACTTGCAGTACGGTTGTGATGACTAAATACTGCAATCCATGTAATGCACATAGGAAACTGACTTGTTATGTGGCTGCTTAAACTCATACTACCATTTTGAGACGATATGTCAATGTTCACTTAATGTAACAATTTAAGACACTATTTTTAAATGTAACTGCAATTATTTTAACTATATAATAAGTTGGCTATGTTTATTTATCCAGAAATGCTGTAAGCTAAAGAAAAAGAACTGTGTTTTTTATTCTCAAGAATTACCACATTGCTTTACCTAAGGGAGGTCTGTTGAAATTACTATTTTCATAAGTAAGGAAGTTTTTAGTTAAAGAGATAGCTCAGAAGAGGCTTCAAACTTTAATAGAAATGCAAAGATAAGAAACATGTTAAAAATCAGAAAGAGGATTATAAATTGAATTATTTTTAAGTGCAGAAAGATAAGTCTATGCATCTCCATTCCCTCCCCAAACCCCAAGACAATGAAACTGAAAGAATACGAAGTATAAATTCAAAGAACAAAGAGATCTATAGTTCATAAGAAATGACTGATTTTTCTGAGAGGCAAAAGCTAGTACATTCAGGTATGCAAAAGAAGTCAAAAAGAACTAAGCAACATTCTATAACATTCTGGAAAGGTCTAGAGAGGCTCATACCTCATGAGGTTCAGGATTAAGAGCTGAAATAAAGTTTATATGGACCATTTCGCCCATACATTTCTCTATCATGCTAATTAAGCAGCTAAGCAATATCCTCTCCTTATTCATGTGAAAGTCGAGTTCTTTACAGGTACTAGACCTGTCAGGTTCTAAACTGGGACTCCAGCACTGCCCGGAGGCAGAGCAAGGTACAGTACAGGAAACACAGTGGGTGATGATGTTATGCATACCAAATAAACAGTGAGGCCCCAATTACCTCCCACATTTCCATACAAAATGTTAGATCTGGGAATATCCAAGACTCCCATACCAACACTCTCAGAAAGGAGCTGGTATAGTCTTCTGACTAACTGATTTCAACCATTTAAAGAAAGCTCCCAAGAAGGGATTCTCTCCAAAAGACCCAGGAGCACAGCCATGGTGGTGCGGTGACTGCAATCCAGTGGTGCTGATTTTGAACATCTGACTACAGAACTGTGACAGGATGTATTTCAGTTATTTTAGTCACCAAGTTTGTGGTAATTTATTACAGCAGCCATAGTAAGTTAATGGATAATGTCTAACAATGAAAAAGTGATAAATTTGTTTTCCATGAGAAAGACGTGCAGGTATTACATTGACAAAATGAAAACAGGTATAAAATATTGGACCTAAGAATCACCAATTAGAACATTACATTTAGATTTGGTAAAAACAAAGAAAAAGACATACAAGAGCTTGTGGCTGATCCTGACTCTGACAATACTCAGCTATCTCAAAGGTCCTGAAGTAGAAGTTGTAACATGGACAAAGAAGATTGGCTGATGTGTTTATTAGCCATGAAATTAACAGTACCTTAAATGTATACACTGAATCAAATTGAGTTACTACATCAACTACGATGAATTACTGTTTTGAAAAATACAGTAAATTATTCAGTTTAGTAAAACATGACTGGATGTCACTATGAAAATAAATGATGGTCCATACATATAAAAAAAGTCTTATGAATCAAGTGGAGATTAGGCTACAAAGAAGATAAAGGGAGAGAGAAATTATGAATTGCTATGATTTAATGATTTAATTGAGTACTTAACAATGGCAATCAGAAACTAAATCCTAAAGGCTGTGAATGCATTATCTCATTCAATTCTAAAAATAATGTTGTGGGTAGTTTCTAAAATGATGCAACATATGCGATGCTTATGTTCTACATGAGAGATCAATGGAAGACAGCAGGCTGAAGAAGGTCCCATCTTAGACTTGGATGCAATCAGGCTTATTTTACTATTACTAAATTTTTTGAGGGGGTATTGAGGATTGAACCCATGGGTGGCCTACCTTTGATTCCCCCCAGCCCTATTTTATTTATTTTATTTTGAAACAGGGTCTCACTAAGTTGCTGAGGGCCTCACTAAGTTGCTGAGACTGGCCTCAAACCTGTGGTCCTCCTTTCTCAGCCTCCTAAGTACTGGGATCACAAATGTATACCACTGTACTTGGCTTCCTGATAAATTTTGAAAATTATGTGCAAATATAAGGTGTGTATTTGCTACTTAAGTTTTCTAATGGGTTTCGCATGAGTATGTATTCCAAAAGTACCTATGTTACTCCTTGCATTTAGCTTGTTTCCTGACTGAAACATAAACATCAAAAATATAAATGAAAAAGAGTTCAAAAAGATGAATACCAAAAAGAAAGAATGACTTTATGTAATGTGTCAAGTTTGGAAATTTGGCATTGCCAAACTTTATTTTTTATTATTATTATCAGTATTATTATTGGTTCTAGGGATTGAACCCAGGGGCATTCTACCTCCAATCCACACCCCTAGGTCCTTTTATTTTTTTTATTTTGAAACAGGGTCTGGCTAAATTGCTGAGGGTCTTGCTGAGTTGCTGAGGCTGGCCTCAAACTTATGATCTTCCTATCTCAGGCATGTGCCACAGTGCCCTGCATTGCCAAACTTTAACATTCAAAACTCCTTTTTGATTTCCTCTTTTGAAAAACTAAAGCAAGGAGCTTCCTAATTGAGCAAGAACAACAACAAAATCATCCCACATATTTGATATTTCCTATTAAAAGATACTGACATAAAAATCATATGTAATCCCAGTACTTTGGAGGCTAAAACAGGATGATCACAGGTTTGAGGCTAGCCTCAGCAACATAAAAATTAAAATTCTAAAAAATTTGTGCTATTTTATAGGTTTTAATGATACAATTAAAAGTCTATAGTTTGCCAAAATACTCTGAACAAGTGAGATAAAATATTAAACTCAAAATTTTCAAATAATACTGTAAAGGAAAAAGAAAACTTTGAAATTTTCAGTTTCCATAAATAAAAGTAATTATTTTTTAATTATCACCTCACCATCCTGTTTTAGGGCTCTAGAAATTGAACAAATCCTCAAATTGTAAGTTACTGCGAAAAAGGAAATTATATAAGCAATACTCGATTTGGTATTTAAAATATACATGAAATCAATAGACATTAAAGCTAAGAAGGTCTGTAGATAAGATAATTAATGCAATCTATGGATTAGATAATTCCATAAGTTTGGTCACTGCTGTTGTTATTTTAAGGCCTTATTTATAAATGCCTTTCTTTGGAAGAAATGCACACTGAGCTATTAAGGGTAAAGAGGATCATTTACGCAACTTAATTTTAAGTGATTCTGCAAATAAGTGCACAGATAAAGCAAGAGAGAGAGAACGATTTACACACATTATATAGGAACACGTATGTATGCAAGTGTATGTACGTATACGCACATACCCAGAAAAACAAGAGGATAAAGCAAATGTAAAATGTTACTATTTCAATTATCTGAATAAAAACATATGGAAATTCTTTTCACTATTCTTGCAACTTTTCTGGAAGTCTCAAACTAAGTCAAAACACTTTAAAATGTTAAAATAAAAATAAATTGAATTGTTCCTTGAATGTTATCATGTCATTAGAGTCTTAGGCGGGAGTGGTAGAAGCAAGAAAACAATACAACATATCACAAGGAGAAATGCTCAATAGGATCACCAGGTTCTGAAAAGCAGATTGCCAAATGAGAGAGAGAAATAACTAGCAGAATCAACAAGTGCAAAGAAATCCTTCACTGGTACTAGAAAAGCAGGCTAACAGAGGCCAAATCAATTCCTAGTGGAAGATGATATATTATTCTAGGACCCTCAAATCCTGAGTCACAGTGTATACTCTGAACCATTTTATGAAAGAAAAGAATCATGAAAGGTCATAATTTTTAAATAAGTAATCATTGCTTCTTTCTAAAATACAGAAAAAGGAAAAACCCATGTACTAATCAAAAGGAATTATGAAATAATTTCAAAATAAGACACTTTGATGTTTAGAATAATCTTCCTAAAAGAATAAAACCAAAAAAGCACAATATTCAACATACAGATAACACTGGCTTAGATTCAGAATTCCACCCCAATTTCTGACTGGCAATGCGCAAGGCCCTGACGGAGAGATGCGTTTGGAATGATAACCATTAGGTGGTCCCTTTACGGGGCTAGAAGCATTCAGGGAGGAATGCCCCTCAGACTAGAATGACAAGAAAAAACTTCACTGAAAACAAGCAGCAAACAAAAACAGCCTTTGGCAACAGTCCTGAATATAACTGAAGCTCCATGTTTCTAAAGTAGGGGGGGGAATGCACGCAAAGCCACAACCATTCCATAATTCTAAGAAAGAACAGTGTGAGTAAAGTCATAGAAAGGGGAAAGAGCCGGAACCTTATTTGGCCAGAAAATCCGATTTCACATGAAGGCAGGGAATGGGACATGGGAGACAGCAGGTTCGTGGCAGAGGCCAGGCCCCTAGAGTCTTTGTGACAGGTGTTCTGTAGTTTGTGCTTCTCTCAGTAGACAAGTGGGAGCCATTCAAAGGTCTTAAACAAACAGTGCCAAATGAATGATGCATAAAATAAATGTGAATGCAGAACCTAATTATGTAAATTCTAATGGGAAGCAAATGACATCTCTGAAAAGGTGCACACAAACTCATTTTAAGTTAGAAATGTGGGTTGGAGGAGATTTCGTCCTGTAGCATGATCATTTCTAACCATTTATTAGCTTTATTTTTATAAGTGAAATGGGCCACAGGTCAGACGTGGCAGGCACAGATATTACCTGTGAGGACTCAGAAGAACAAAGTGGTGACAGAAAATCTTGACATTCCTATTGATTTGGGAAGCAATGAAAAGCCTTGGCAAAATTATGTTGGATGGTATTGGTCTGCTCAGGCCAATTTAAACACGCAGGCTTGACTTTGAGAAATGTCGATAACCTCCAGGAAACCCTCTGTGCTGTAGAATGCTTACTGTTAGTCAGTTACTGGAAGGGTGTCCACCCAAATAAAATTGGGGCCGCAGAATGAGTTACCATCAGGCCTCAGCTATTGGTCAGACCAGAGCTTGAGTGTGAAGTAAGTAAGGGGGGGTGAACAAGACAGAGGGGTTGTTCATTATTTCTATTCTATCATGATGTCTACGTTAGAAGATGGAAGAAAAGTATTAATACGGAGTTAACCCAAACACAAGTAAGGAACTCAAGAGGCAACCTAGTTAATTACTACTGTGGAGTGATATGGATGTTCTAGTTGGGCACCACGGCTGTGAGCTACAGCCTGTAGAACACATCTAAACTCAAAGGCTACCTGGAAGCCAGAAGCAACTATTTTCATGGCATCCTTCCCTTGCTCCTCTTCCTCATTATCATCATCCCCTCAACATAATGACATGCAACGAACTCTCGTATACATTTTATATGCACTGACTCATTGAATCCTTAAAACAACCCTTTTTGGTCAGATAAATTGTTACTGTAACACTTCCATGTACCTGTTGCACAAGCACATAAGAGTTAATTTGCTTTTCCAAGGTTGCACAAGTGCTTTGCACTAAAGCAAGGGTAGAACCCAAGCAGCTGGATTCTGGAAGCTACACCCTCAACCACTGCACACAGTGCTTCTCTGGGTCTGTTATATGTTTGAAACATGTATGTCCATTTAAAAAATGCATTAGGGTAGAGAAGAAGCCATGCCTTCTAATACATTTGCGCACAATAAATCTGAGGTCATGAAGACAAAGTTATTAATTTTCAAAACCACAAAGTTGTTTCCTGATGAAGAATTTCTCCAATGATGTTATTCAGGGTCCATGGAAACTATGAAAACACAATAGGAATCCTTTTCATTTAAATGAATATGTTTCAGCCTTGGAAAAACAACCCAGGCTTTTCATAGAATAAAATATCTTCAAAATTCCTCAATGCTAATCTATGAGATTAAATATAAACAGGCCAAAATACAGTTTCCAGTAAACCATATCCCTGCTTTCTTTTTACAAAGCAAACACAGTGTAAACAAATCAAGGTAAGATGCCAAGGGGGAAAATATAGTTGAGGGGTTAAAAGAAAAAGAAAGCAAAGCCAAGATGTGATTATTCAGCTTTGCACTTAGGTTTAACAAGAGCTCTCAATCTTTCTTTTTGTGAACACTAAACTGAGAAGAAGAAAAAAAGAAAAAGGAAAATACAGATCAGTCTTCATAAGCAGGAGCTAGAAGAACTTCAAATCCTGAAAACCTGAGCTGACAATCTGAAGCTCCGGTAACACTCTGAAGCACCACATGCATTTTATTTCCAGACTTTTGTCTTCGTTTTTAATCATTTTGCTTTATGGCTGTCCTGACAAGTACTGATGGAGTGGCATCATCCAGGTGCCTGCCTTTCAGAGGCAGAGGTGACAACCACACTTTAATCTCTAAATCTTGCCAAATAATTCATTTTTTCCCACAGAGCTGGTATTCAACAGCTATAACACCACTGCAGAATCTTGAGAGGGGAAAAGAAACAAATGCAGAACTATATGTTTCTTAATAGTTCAACTTCTTCTTCTTCATTTTTATGCAAGCTCTTTCTGAACAAAATATGCTTTGTTGAGCGATGATGTCTTTTTATTCAGTAGTCGCCTTCATATCCCTGGGAAGGTACATTCCAAGACCCTCAGTGGCTGCCTGAAACTGTAGATAGCACTGAACCCTAACTATATTATTTTTTCTATAAACACATACCTATGATAAAGTTTGTTATAAAATAATGCACCATAGGAAATTCTCAATAAATAATGATTAGAACAATTATAACAATACACTGTAATAAAAATTTAAAACGTATTATTTCTGGAATTTTTTTAATTGCATATTCTTGGATCTCAGCAGACTTCATGTAACTGAAACCAAACATTAACATGTGACTTGTACTTTACACAGCTAGTAACTTGCATAAAAGAATGGTCATTCATTCAGCTAATACTTATCACATGGCTATTATATGTTTGACATTCTTTGGGGCACCAAAGACTTGATAATAATGAGCAAACCAGAAAACGCCAACACCTCAATGAGCTAGTACAGAGAGAGGGAGAAACAAAGAAATTAAGAAGGGATTATCTTCATGTGATGAGTACCATGGTGGAAATATGGGGGGGCCTGGGAACAACACCCCCAGACACTGAGGGGCAACTGCTCAGAGAATGCACCAGCTCCTGTGATCTGAAATGAACTTGAACCAAAAAGTCTAGAGTAAATTTATACAACATGAAAGGAAAGATTTAGTTACAACTGTTTGAAACATAAATCCAGTACTCAATTCAATTAAAGAAAATCTTCTCAAAGAAAAATTAAAGCAAACTGATAAGCTTTTAAATATATTTTAGCCTGCATAATGCTTATGAAACATCGAAAAGTTTTAGGAAAATAATCTTGTATTTCAAATTCCCTATTTGATGTTTCCATAAATCAAGTGGTTTGAATTGAGTCTAAGATCTATTAGCACTTAGAAGAAACATTCTAGAAACTTATTATTGACAAGTACATTATTTTCCTTATTCAATTATTTTAATAATTGTTCTAGTCAATTCTCAGCTTATCCAGACACTTTTAACCTCTTTCTGATAGGTTTTTGACTCCTTAAAGAGTAAATACTGATAGGAGCAATAGGAGGTTTTTTAAATATCTGTAAAATTTTTCATTTATTATTGATTAGGCTGAGCAAAGGAAGACAATAAAAACCAGTTGCTGAAAGAACCAAAAATATCTAAATTCAAAGCATAAAAATGCTCTTCCAACCAACTGTCCCCTGGCTGTCACACTGTGATCAAGGCAAAAATGTTACAATAATAATTATAACACAAGTCAGGTGTAAAATTCTGCTTCATGCTGAGCACTTTCATTTTTCATGTGAAAACTGGCATAACATCAACTATTTCACAGACTTTATGAGGATGACAATTAATGAGTTTAAAGTACCTAGAGCAGTGCCTTACATATAATGCTTGCTCACGATAGAACAGGGACCATTTCAGGACAATCTAACAAAGTATAGCTCATCCCAATATAATTCTGCTTTGGGAATGACTGAAATAAAGATTAAGCATACCTAGTTAGAAACTCTAAGATCCAAAATGTTTCAAGTCCTGAAACTTATTGAGCACTGACACAACACTCGAAAACTTTAGAACTGTGAAGCATTTCTGATTTTGAAATTTTGGATTAGGGATACTCAACCAGTAATGCCTATGCCAATATTCCGAAATCTGAAAAACTCTGAAATCAGAAACTCTTCAGACGCCAAGCATTTCCAATGAGGGATACTCAACCTATAATGGAATTATACTGAAATAATCACTTCAAATGCACGGGTACCAGGATTAACACTCTAAAGAGAGTTTTTCATCCTATTGTTCCTTTGATGAGTATAGCTAAATTATAGCACCCATGAATAAACTATACCTGCTAAGCCCTCAATGCCCGCCATCAACTAGTCTGTCTAGCTTAATCTCTCTTGCACTTTCTTTCTTCCAGTAAGACAACTCTCATATTTTCATGCCTATATTTTTCAAATGAGCTCAAATGTACATAACATGAGCAATAAGGCCTGTGTCTTACCATTTTTATATTCCAAATGTCTAGAACAAGTCTGACACAAGGAGGTCCAGGGATAAAGGGATAAATGCCCATTGTGCCCCTTCTCAAATAATTACCTAAATATAGACTATGCTGTCAAATCAAATTGATTCCCATCCTTTTTTGAAATCAGGATTAGGTTTTATTTCACTTTAACATATATACACAGAAACCCAAACACACACACACACACACACACACACACACACACACACACACTTCTAATCAGAACAAATTTATCTACTTGATTTGCTTAATACTCTGATTGAATGCATTCCAGGTTGAGCATCCCTATTCTGAAATTCAAAACCCTAAAACTTTTGAGCACTAACATGATGCTACAAGTGGAAAATTCTACACCATAAAACTTTGTTTCATGCTTAAAATTATCAAAGCCATTTTATAACATTACCTTCAGGCTTGTTGTTTAATGTGTATATAAAACACAAATGAATTTTGTGTTTAGGCTTGAGTCCCATCCCCAAGATACTATATATGTGAAGATATTACAAAACCCAAAACAATCTAATCTCTAAAACACTTCTGGTCCCAGTATTTCAGATAAGGGAGACTCAACCTGTAATGAAAACTTGCCAGTTCTTCCTATGTGTTCAGATTTATCTACAGTATCTCACCAGTTGGAATGTCCATCCCTAAAGGCAAGGTTTGAGTTTTACATTTTTTGGAAATACCTTTAAAACTGAAAACAGAATCTGTTGGCTGCTAAGGTAGAACTCAGTGAGCTCTGTTGAGAATTCACCCAGCATTCCAGCCCAGTGGTAAGTCCCTGCTGCAGCGCAAGAAATAATATCTGTGCCTGGCAGCATTTATAAATCCTCAGAAAGCATATCTCTACTACAAGATCAAATCTAACATCTTAAGGGGGAAAAATCAAAATTTAAACCTAATTGTTTTGATAATGGAATAAAGTTTTATCCAGTAACAAAATCCAAGAGGACCAGAAAAGATACCTTCAAGCAGTTTTTTCTCTGAAGAGACTTTGGAAGCAGCAGCAGGAGCTTGATACAAGAAGTCACAGAGGAAGGTGGACTGGGAGGCCTCTTGACCTAAACCACCCTCAGAATGAATGTCATGTTGAGGGAAATCTGGGAAAAGTCAAAGAAATAATGCCATTGAAGTCCAAAATGTAAACAATTTCCCCTTGGTTTATGACTATGTAGGTGAGTTTTGGGCTAGAAGAAAAGCAACTTCAAATTTACCACTGAATGAATAAATATAGAGAGATTTATTTTACTTTGAATAAATTTGCAAATAAGCACTTAAGTCTTACTTATTATTCATATATGAAAATCGGATTTAAATTTGGTGAAAACGATTATGTGGGATTAACTATTTTCATCTTCCATTTATAAGATTAAAGAAATATAAAAGATATATTCTCTCAACTTTTTCTTCAAATGATAGAAAATAATATTTTGGTCATTACATTTTTATTCATCCTGGTGTTTTTTCTTAAATTGAGAAATAAATAAGATTTGTGCTTTGGTCCTTTCAGGGATGTATTAGAAAACAGGAGGTTAATGCAGGGCAAAAGACAAACCTGAGAATTTGTTATGGTAGAGAAATTCCATTTGCAGACTTTGCCCAGCCTTCTTGGCCAGCAGATAGGGGGTGCTGTGCACAGGGTCCCCAGTTGCACACATGACATCTGCTCCACTGAAGAGTAAAGCCATCGTTTCTAGGACGTCTGGTTTCACCACAGCAGCACACAGAGCCTAGCCATTAAAAGAAAACATACATTTTAAGGGAAGTAAATACGATTCTCCCTATTAAAACGAATGGAAGTCTGACAATTCGTTTATGAGATGAAGTTTGTATTCATTTTTTCCTAAGAAAGCTAATAACAACAATGTTCTAAATTAGGCAATAGGCACAGAAAGCCTGCAATGTAAGGATGTGAATTACAACCCAAGACCTGCAAGCCTCAATTCACCCTTCTGTTGCTGTGATGTTCTCCTTCCTCCCCAACCTTCCCATCCATCATCGCTGCTTTGGAAGACATTTTTATGCTTCTGTGTACTATAATGGCTGACAACGCTAAGAAAATTCAAAGCATTTCAAATAAAATAAGAAAGCATCCACTAAATGGTTTGTCATATGATTGCCGTTGATATGCGTTTTCTAACCTAATTATGGGCTGTAGAATATTTAAATTATCATTGTGCTTTGAGCATTTGAAAGATGAGGACAAAGTAAATTCGGTACCTTTCCCTTGGGGGCAGGAACAGGAAGAGGATGAACAGTGAGCCAGAGGCAATAAAACAACAGTATTGACTTATACATCATCCTTGTATAAACAATAGCAAAAAATAGACTGGAATCACTGGAGTTTTTTTTTATTTTGTTTCCTTTTTATCAGCCCTAAAGTATAAAGCCCTATCTTTGTTCTCATCCATTCCTGCCTAAAAGGGTCAACTGTTAAAGAAGAACTTATCTTTTCAAACATAGTCTAGCTGACCTCTAGAATTCCCTTCACCTCAGAATCAGGAAGCCTGAAGTCTTACACCTGATTTTGTACTAATTTGCTAGGTGTCCTTAATCAAATTCCATCTCTCTCAGCCTCAGTTTCTCTCACCTGCAAACAGGCATTGGAAAAAATACTGGCTGCCATCGCTTCCACTCTATAGACTCTCGCACCTCCTCGATTTAATCACGTCTCTCATCATTCTCTCTCATCATCCTATTCTTTTCCTTCCTAGAACACTCTGTTTGCTATTGCGTATTTTTTGAATCTAGCTGTTTACCATCATCAGTCTCCCCTACTTGACAGTCATTCCCATAAGTAACAGCAGCATATCTGTTAACACAATTGTATTCCCAGCACCAAAAAGAGGACTTAGCAATTGGCAAGCGTAAAATAAACAACCAATAACATAAATAATATTTTTGTGAAAATTATTGACTGGTACTAAGGTGCCACTTTTTAAAAGTCCAATATAGAGGTTAAGTCTCAATATTTAAACTTCCCTTTAAAATATTTAGGAAGAATGCAATCACTAGCACTTAATCTAAAACTCACCTAATGTCTTAAGTTCATGGAAACTGTGTGTGTGATAGGACCTCACTTGAGGACATCAACTACTCAGTGAAAAGATTCACATTACCATCCAAGGGGAGAAGAAATTGGGGGGAACACTTGGCTTTGTTCTCCAAGCTCACCAATTACCTCCCCAAATTCACAATTCACTTTCTATCTTTCGAACCTCTGGTATTCAGAATTAGATTAAACATAATCCTAGGTTTATATTCCTTATTATTCCATGAATTTCTAGCATAAATGATCAGTTAATAGTGTAATCAATACCCATGAAAACACTACCCAAAACAAATTAAATATCTTAATAAAAACCTACATCTAACTATCCAGTTACCACCCTCTTATCCATCTCCCAGGTTCTTCCCTACAATAGGAATCCATGTTGAATTTTGCATTCTTTATGTACGCTTTAAATTTAGTTGGTGACCCCACTTTACTAAGACCCAAGATACACAAAGACTAACTTGCTTTAGGAAGACTGAACCAACAGAATAACACAAATCAAGTATGTGTATATATACACACACATAAGGATATACATATGCAGACCTATAAAAATCCATATATATCTATAGAGATATATGCTTATATCTCTTTATAGATCTACAGACATATATATGTATCTATAACTCATATTTTCAAATGTGGACAATGGTCTTTATTTTCCAAAAGGTTCACCATAATACTACTTACCCTAAGATCCTTATCCACCAAGCATTACCATTGAACACACTGATGGGAACCATGAAAAAATACTATCATCTGAACACACACACAAAAAGGCATATAAAGGTATATACTTTCAGTATCTACATATAGAAAAGCCTCCTAACACACAAGAGCTACAGCAGCAATTTAGGACAAGAAAGGGTGAAAGGTACTTAACAAAACCATTTGCTTTCATGTCTTTGCCAAAAGATCAAATGGGCGGCATGAAATAGGCATAAAAAGATGTAGATTGACTCAGCCAAAGAACAAGTAAGACTTCAAATCAATGGCACTTAGCAAATTTTAGTTTGTAACAATACAATTAGTAAATGATGTTAATTTTGGTAACACCATCAGCAACATAAAAAGTGTGTCACATATCCTGTCTGTCAAATAGGGGCAGTTGTAACAATTTTAAGAGTAATGGAGGTAGGTCAGAGTTAGGTGGAAAGTTCAATCATGGAGAGTTTACCCATTCTTGCTAATGAATCTTAAAATAAAACAATGTGGAAAACCACTGGCACACTCTCATAAAAGGACATCAAATAAAGCAATAATTGTATCAAATAGTATAAGATATTTTATTTCTTATCAAGAATCGTGTCACATGTTCAAGAAGGCATTAAAGTCCATATCTATTGTTACGTTTTACTGAATACCTTATTTAATTCTTCTTTGGTCAGAGATGCCAAAAGGGTCTTTCTGAATTTTCCTTCTTTGTATTTCTGAGTAATAAAGTTTTTTCTCTTTTCTACTGGTGAGTCCATGTGTAATTCTTCATCCTTTTGAAGGTTACCAGCCCAAAAGTCATTTGCTCTTTTGTTTCCAATGACGATAAAAAGCTGAAGTGTCAAAAGATGATGAAACATATCAGTTCACAAAATGCATTTGAATCAGTAAAAAGACTGACCTACATAAATAAAGGCATAATAGTATAAAACACAAGAGAACACATGAAAGACTCAACTCTCTTGGAAATATGAAGTATGAAAGCTGATACTATATCTATTTTTAATACTGCTTCGCTGCTCTAAATAATGGCAACACATTAGCTGGAAAAGAAACTTCAAGCAAAACAAACTGCAGCAAAAGTAGTCTTATTCTTTGAGACTCACACTGGGATAGATTCATTTTAAAGTGGTTGTGTAGGTGGGATAATGTGGTCTAGTGGTAGCAGCTGTGGAAGAGGGACAGCAAACAGACAAGAGGCAGCAAGTTAGACTCCATCACAGTTAATGACAGAGCTTGGCCAAGACAGAGAACAGTAAAATGTGCCAAATGTTTTCATTCCCTTTTTCTAATATTTCACCATGCTGGGATAAATGGAGGGTTCTAACTTTTATTACCATTAGAGCTCTTTTTATTTTTTATTTTTAAAATAATTATCTCATTTAGAAAGCTTTCTGAAAGAGTTACTATCAAACAGACTATCAGCCATTTTCATAATGGCTTAAAGAACTTCTAAAGAAATTCGTGGCACTCCACTGTATACCTCCTCCATGGTTTCTGCTCACCACCACCACTTAGGCAGGACTTACCTCAATGAGTTCATTGCTCCAAATGCTGGCATCCATTTTTAGACTTCTAACCTTGGAATCTTTTGGTCCCAAAGATCTATGCTGTCCTGAAGTCAAAAACAATTACACTTCTAATTTAATTTGTATATGAATTTACTTTACTTTGTTTCTCAGAATGTGTATAGTATATATACACATAGGTATGTGTGCACATCTTCTCAACATAAAACACACCAATACCTACTTTCCTAAATGCCAACAGCATTAAATGCAGCATCATGGTAATTATATTGATCATAACTAACCACAATCATAACCAACAGCAATCATTCATTACCACCTTGCATCTTATAACATTACTCTTATAAAAGAATTTACATGTATGTACGCGTATATACATATTTGATGATTAGATATTAATCACTGAAAACCTGTTTTAATGGATCTGTTTAAGTCCTATGTATGTGAAAACAAATGTTATTCCTTTATCATTAAAAAAAAGCAAACTGGGGAGGCTGAGACTGGAGGATCTGGGTTCACAGACAGCCTCAGCTACTTAGTGAGGCCCTCCGCAACTTAGTGAGACCCTGTTTCAAAATAAAGAATAAAAAAAACAGGACTGGGGGTGTAGCTCGGAAGTAGGATGCCCCTAGGTTCAATCCCCAGTACCTCAAAAAAAAAAAAACAAGCTACAACTTTAATAAATATAAACTTAGAAATCTGAGATGGATTCTCTGTTCTACTGGAAGACAGCAAGAGTCCAGCACTCTCTTATCAGTGAGCCAATTGTACTGTATAAACCAACATTCAGTCATATCTAATGTCCAAGTATACGTGATATACTAGGCTGAGAAGGAAAAATATTACACATGACATTGGACTTTTGACAATGTGCTTGATCTTAAGGATCCTTTGCCTTATGAGTAAGGGAAGTTTACTCTTCTCTCTACGTTAAGATTTTTTTTTTCCTTCTCTCTGGAAGGTGAAAACCTTTCTGTGGACAAAGCCATATAACTTCTGTGACAGACATTTGCATTGATTTTCATTTACAAAGACTACCTAAAGGTAGTCCTGAAAAGGAGAAAACTTAGAAGCCTATAAACCTATAAGGCTTCTAAGTACTGAAAAGGAGAAAACTCAGAAGCTGTAAGTGACTGCTAGAATAGCTGAGGCAAGAGAGGATGAGCTCTGGGTTGAGGCAGATGAAAGGAGAAATAAAATGGACAGGACAGAATTAGAGACACCGAAAAGGTAAGACTGGCGGGCTTCAGGGCAAGGTGAAGAGAGGGTCTCTTAGGTTTGAGGCTTGAGTGAGGGCAGACAGTATTATTTCTGATCAAGATGGGGGATATATGAAAACCTACAGTTTTACATGAGGAGCCGGAGGCAGCGATGAGGGCTCCATTTCTGACATGTTATTTCTGAGGTATCTTTGGCAAATCTAAGTAGAGATTCTCGTAGGTAGATAATTATGAGTTTGGTGTCCAATAGAGTGAGAATCATCTGCTGCAAGATGAGTGTTGAATTCAAGTGATAAAAATAACATCACTCAGGAACTGCAGAGTGAGAGAGAGTTGATGATGTCACCCAAGAGAATGCACCTACTTCTGGAGCAGGGAACAGGAGACACAGCCTGGAAAGAATGACCAGGAGGTAGGACACACACACTACTAGAGAATGGCATCTCAGAAGTGGAGGGAGGATGGATATCACAGAGAGACATGTCGGCCAAAGGCCCTGAATATTAGAGAAAACAATAAAGATAGGAAAATACCTCACAAACTGAGAAGTAAAATATACTGGTCAATGTGGCAGAAATATTTTTCACTGAAGTAGAGACAAAAAGGAGGCTGATTACAGAATACTGAAGGAAAGTGAAGAAGTTAAAGGAAAGAAGGAAACTTGTGCAGGAAAAAAAGGACAGTGAATGAGACATACAGGGGAGTGGAAGTTTTCAGAGAGCTCGATGTTGTTAACAAGACAGTCTAATGCAAGTGTACATGATGAAGCAGAAGAGGCTATTGTTAAAAACTCACTTGAGAAAGTGAACTAGTGAGGAGTTGAGGATCCTATGAGGGAAGAAAGAAAGGCAGCATAAGTCGAGCTGCCTGCAACAACACAAAGCCATCTCTTCTAATGAGAGTGAAGAGCAGAGAAGGATGGAAAAATGCAAACTAGAGAGTGATCAGCTGATGCTTTTGGTTGTTGTGATTCATGCTGGTGAGGAAAGTTACCTTGGTATCATGGAAAACATAACAGGACAGAGTTCTAGAAAAGCATCAAGGGTTCTAGGCAAGGCAGTGGCTGTGCTGCTCAGCAAGTGAGGAACTCCTCTCCTGTGTCCTGTCACTGCACTTGGACTCAACTCTAGTCCTGTGGTTATGCTCTATTGCTCTATTGTAATTACTACTGCATACACGTATGGAGGAAATGTCATGTCTTTTACGTCTTTTTAATTTCCTAGACCAACATAGTGTCTAGTATTCTAGGCAAAGTGTGTGTGTGTGTGTGTGTGTGTGTGTGTGTGTGAGAGAGAGAGAGAGAGAGAGAGAAAGAGAGAGAGAGAGAGAGAGGGAGGGAGGGAGAGAGAGGGAGGGAGGTGGGGGATGGGGCTGGCAGGGGAGAGAGTGTCCTGGAAGATTGATCTACAGTTTAGATCATGGCTAACTTTCTGTAAGACCTCTTCGAGCATACCTAGGCTGGAGTCCATTTCCCTGCACTCACCTGGGTGACTACCTGAGCTCCTAAATGTAACAAGATGCCAGGCCGCCCAGTGCAAGGTCTCAATAAGAAAATCAGTCATATTACTGCTTGTTTTCATAAGTATCAAGATTGTTATATATAAAATTCTACATAAAATTTGCGTTATGAGATACCAAATCCAGTATATTCACTTCAGAGCTCAGAACAATCTTGATACAATCTTGATGTGAAAAATATGTCTTAAAACAATGATCGGGGTGAGCCAGGAGGGGTGGTACATGCCTGTCATCCCAGTACTTAGGGGGCTGAGACAGGAGCATCTCAGGTTCCAGGTCAGTCTTAGCAACTTAGGCCCTCAGCAACTTAGTGAGAATTTGTTTCAAAATAAAAAATAAAGTAGGACTAGGGGTATAGCTCAGAGGTAGAACACCTCTGGGTTTAATTCCCAGTACTGCAAAAAAAAATTTTGAGGGAAAATAGACAAATTTTCATGCAAAGATGCAAGCTTGCTCTGGGTGTATTCTAAATTAAAAATTTCAACACTGTGTTTTTAAAATCTATACATGGACCAGTAGACATAAAACATGATTTCAAGCTTCATAATCAATTTTTACATCTGAGTCATGCATAAAAGAAGTTTAGGATTATATGGTATTTCTAAACTGCATTTAAATGTACTAAGCCTTCTCTGATTTTACTTTTCACAACTGTTAGCTAGAATACATTATGTATATATATGACGACAAAGAGCAGTCAGTGCCAATCTGCCACAAAGCAGTTCTAAGCATAACTTATCGCTAATTACCTGCACACTTCTTACAGATGACAACACAGAGATTGATGGAGGCCCAGTCAGGGTCCGGGGCTTTACAATCTGCACAGCTCCTGTTGGACTCATTGAACCAAATCTTCTCAGCTACTTCATAATCAGAGAGAGTTTCTGCTATCGATTGCTGCACAGCTTCAATCCAGTCTTGTTTCTCTTTTTCAGACTCGGCTGTAAAGCTGAAACAATTAACGTTTCTGCATTATCGATCTCCCTTGTAAAGGCCAATTAAGCACGATGTTCAGTTTGCATATTCATTTCACTCGCAAATTAAACAGCAGCTGAAAATTATGCCTGCCAGGCAGTTCTGGATTGTCTTTTCTATTAAAAATCATCTAATTTAACAAATTGTTCTTTTTTCCTTTTAATCTTCCATATTGCTTATGGCTTTGTTTACATATCTTGAACCAAAATTAACATACATATTTTTCTGACCAAGATATAATGTGTTCTAGCATTGCCTTATTAAGTCAAAAGTTTAAATGAGAGGCCATGGTTCCTAAACAATGGTTATATAATAATCAATAAGAGATTGGCAGTGTTTCAGGACTATGGGAATATTTTGCCAAGCAAGTATGCCATGATAGTCCAAAACTAAAATTATCAACAACACCCACCAGAAATTGTGATTTTTTTAAGACTTAAAAATAGATTTTTTTAATTAGAAGAATATCCAGATGGCTTTATGAGATTGAGAAACTACAAAAGTTTTAAGTGGTTACTATTCTAACGGTTTTCTAACTCATTTTTAGCCATGTTCTGGCTTTTTCTGGTTCTTAGTATTTATTATATGCTTAACTGGAGGAATAAAACATTAAGCAGGAGTTCACTCCTTCAAGAAAGATTTACTGGGGACCTACAATGTGTCAAGGAATGTGCCACATAGTTCATCAACGACCAACAAAATGATCTGTCACATTACACTTTTTGTACTAAAAATTATTTTGAAATATAATGCAAACGACAGATGGCTAACACAATCTAAACAATCCATAAAAATAATAAGTGGCCTAGATGTATTATATTTTCTGAAGCATTCCATGATTCTATCATCACTATAATAGGAACAAAATTCTTAGTGGTTTGAGGTTCAGAAGACTGGTCATATCCAGTATCTATATTTTCAATTAAAGCTAGAATCTGTACTTTTTTTTTTCCTTTTTTCCATTTGTAGTGCTGGGGATCCAACCTAGGGCCTAACACATGCTAATCAGGTGCTATACTGTTGACCTATATCCCCAGACCCAGAATCTGCATGTGTTTAAGTAAAGCTTGTTATTCTTTATCCAGTCATTTATTTCTTCTCAAAATGGTGGGCCAGCAGGAATATTTTAACCAAGTATATAACAGACTTAGTAGTATCTTTGAAATTGTTAGTCCTTCAAAGGCCAGGAACTGTCTGACCTGTATATTAGCCAGAAGTGTGCTGGTCATTGTTGACAAATGAACTAATATAGTTGAACTCAACAGATTATGCCTTATATTTGTTCTCTAAAGTTACAGAATCATTACAGATTAAAACGTACAAAGTACTTTAAATTTTGCTTGTCATAATAATGCAATCACCATAATAATTCACTTAAATTTTGCTTCATTGTCATAATAATGCAATCACTATATATATAAGCATATATATATAAATAAAAGCATATATATATATATATATATATATATATATATAAGCATATATATATGCTTAAGCAAGATACTAAAACGTTTGGATCAATAATTGTATGGGATCCATTAAATCAGTATCCTTTTGAGCAGAGTACCTGAAGGAAACCATATGGAGCAACTACAATTAGGGATCAATCTTAAGAAAGAGATTGTATTTGATTAGGCTAAAAGAAGTAAATAATACAACTTAAAGACAACGTGATATGCTTTTTTATTGATTCCTTCTAAATGTAAAGGAATGTCACATATTTATTGATAAAAAATTATTGGACTCACAAAGCCTACTAAGAAAAGAAACTACTCAAATTTTGTGAAATAAATATCTTTGCAGGTTGTATGATCATTCAGGTCACTTTTTAAGGTGTCTTTATATGCTGGATAATAAACTAGATAATGTGTTAAAGTAAGAAGACAATTTTAAGTATTCTATAAGGGGTAAAGTCACCACTAGCATTATAAAGATGGATTGTCCAAGCTTTGTTGTAGTAGTAGAAAAACAAAACATGTTTAAAAATAGCTTACCTGAAACTCCTATAGGGGGTAATTATTTCAAAAGATTGTTTCACGGTACGATCCACCTGCTTTACATTTGCTACATTCATAGGAATTATGGTTATACCAAGTCCACTCTTAAAATCCTAGTATAGAGAAGAACATAAAAAATTATAAGCCAACAAACAAAAACTCTGGATTTTGAAAATACAATCATATTTTTCCAAAATTCAATATGCCTACAAGTTTTACTACACATATATGTAATTAAACAGATCCAATTAGAAAATGGATTGAGATTGGTCTTCTCATCTTAGGTAGTCACTTTCAATACATCACACTGTGCCAAAAGCTTGCCAGTTAGGCTATTGATGAAGTATGGATTTCTTTCACCTGAAAGACAAGTTGATTAGGTCATAGATACTGACACATACCTTGCTTTTGAAAGTACACACTATATATTCACCTTTACTCATTCTGCAAAAGAAACTATTAATAACTCTTATCATGTGTCAAGCATTCATCTAGGTGGGAGAGACAAGTGACGGCGAAATTAGCATACTTACTATCTATATGAAAAGATGGGGCGGCCTGATTTGAATATAGAATATCCCCTTAGACCTCATGGAGATAAGGCAGCCATGTTGGATGTGGGGTTTGGTTGTTAAGAAGGGGTCCCTGGGGGTATCACCGTGAGGATTACATATGGTCCCTCTTCCCCTTGCTCTCTCTTGCTTCCAGCTTCTGATGTTAGAGCAGATTCTCTCTCTCTCTCTCTCTCTCTCTCTCTCCTCTTTCCCTCTCTTTTATTCTGCTTCCCACCGCCATGCCCTGAACTCCGTGAATGTAACTGACCTGACATGAACTCAGCCCTTGCAATCTGCAGAACTGTGCGCAAATAAATAAATAAATCTTCCTCTAAGTTGTTGTGGTCAGGTTTATTGAGTCACAGCCGTGAGAATGCCGACTGAAAGAAACATGGGAAAACTGTGGCTCAAAGAGATAAAGTTCTGTGGAAAGGGCAGCTAGTAGTACATTGTGAAAAGGAAATAAAGCCCAAGCTGTCTGAATGTTCGTTCTTTGTTTTACTTTGATTATCTCTGGGTGTCACATTATTTTTCTCCTCATTTACTCTCAAACAAAGGCATTGCTTGTTTTATGAAGTACACAGTTTCATCACATTCCTGATATTTTACTGCTTTCCTCTGCCTTCAGTCAGAGTCTTAAAAAGCTACTCTAATGCTACTTTGATATGAAAAGTACCATTTCTTCAACACCTATAGCTACTGTGTTCATCTGATTTCACGAAAATTAGAAATTGCTCAAAAGGTTACAAAGAGACTGCATTTTAAAGGCAATAAAATCTGCAATATATTTTCTCATATGGGTTTTGGAATTCAACTTAATAATCTCAGCATTTTACAAAGTATAACTGCCTCATAAAAGGAATTATCTATGTGAACATATTAAGATTAAGTGTGCTTTGAATTCCTAAATTAAATAATGAGAAAAACACAGACATACTAAATGGACATGGACACACACACACACACACACACACACACACACACACACCCCAAAACAATTGGTCCATATACAATCAGAACACTTACTAAAGCCTAGAATATCTAATAGAAACAACAATCCATAGGCCTCTTCTCTCTGTAGCACCTGCTATACAGGCGAAAGAACAAGTACTATTTTCCTGACTCTTGCACTTATGTGTAAGGCCATGTGTCCTAGTTTGGGTCAACATGATATAAATAACTGTGGGAGGGTGTGGGGCAAACAGAAATGTCTTAGAAGAAAAAAAGCCTTTTACCCCTTGCCTTTCCATGTTCCTGGGAAATGACATCAGGAAACATAGAAGCCATGTCAGAATTTTATTTTTTTAATGAAGAAAATAATATTACCAACTTTTATTTTTTATTGGTGCATTATAGTCTCAAATCATAATGTAGTTTACAGTGATAGTGACATCCATGCACACAGCACTTGATGGGCTTTCCCCTGGCTCCCTCTCCACTTCCCCCCTTCCCCATACAGGGTACTGAGATTGACATAGATATTCTTACAAGTGTACATAATGTCAATGGAAGTGATTACTTCATTGATTCTCCCTCTCCCCCTCTTCCCTTAGACCACCTCCATTGCTCCACTGGAGTTTCTCCTCCATTGTCATGTCAGAACTATATAATCCTTGATATGGAAAGCCGGAGGACAAATTCTTGTGCCCTGAGGATGAGAGAGTGTGGAAAACAGCAGGAAGATCCCTGTTCTCTAGAGCATCGACTCTTCACTGCCTACATCGAGAGATTGATTACAACAAATCGCTATCTTTTTCCATTAGGATTTTATGTTTAATACTAATGCAGTCTTGACTGGTGAGTAAAAGTAAAATAGTTTTACAGCAAATTTTCCCCTATGTGTAAAGGTATTCAGAGTTTCCAGTCACAAATTGTAGAAAGACTTTTCTTAATTTTATTTTTTAAATGCACAGAGTTTTAGTTAGAATAAGGAAATGATTTATTTAGAAAACAAATCAATTGGGATTTTTCTGATGAAAGAATAAATGGCTCATTTTGTTAGAAAAAAGTAGAAATTGAGAATCAGTAATATAAAGGCAATGCAGAGAAATGCTGAGTGTTGAAAAATAATTAGAATGGGAGTGATACACTTCTCCCAAATAAAAACAGAACATCGTATGATGTATATGGAGGGAAGAGAAATCAAGCCTTTCTAATCAGCCACATTTTGATATATCTCAGCATATCACCAGGGGGTGTACTTATTAATATTTTTTGTGGTACAGGGGATAGAACCCAGGGGCATTCTACCTCCGAGCTACATCCCCAGCCCTATTTTTTTATTCTTTATTTTGAAACAGGGTCTCACTAAGTTACGGAGGGCCTCACTAAGTAGCTGAGGCTGGCCGCAAACCCGGATCCTCCAGTCTCAGTCTCCCAAGTACTGGGATTACAAGCATGCGCCATCACACCCGGCTAATTTTTTTTAATTCCCTATTATCTATAGCAATGCTCCTGCTGGATAATGCAGCTTTTGTAAAACCCTAAGTGCACACGACTGGGAACTGAAGCCCTCTTTTATAAATGAGGAAGCAAGGTAGGAGTAGCAAAATGAGATATTCTAAAAACGGCTTTCTGATGGCTCACCTCATATAGGGATAAACTCAAGAATAAAATGGTGTACTTGGACTCTGTCCTTCAAACAATTCTCCATAATGAGGACTGTGACAAGAGATGGATATCAGACCGCTCCAGATCATATTCTCTGATGGGGGCTTGACCTGCAAGTACTGTATGTCACTAAGGGCAGAGGCACATAATCCTCTGACCATGAGGCTAGCAGATGGTGAGAATGACAACCTGTTATGGAAACTGATGAGCCTCATCAAGGTTCCTGCCTGAATAGATGGCCCCTCGTCTCTACAAGCAAGTCATGAAATGTCTACATCTAAAGCTGTAATTTCTGTTAAAGTAAGTGAGGGCCGGCTCAATGCTCCACATTTCTCCCAAGCAAGGCAAGGATAATTTTTTTTTTAGCCTAGAAAATTGTAATCCATTTATCAGCTGCTTGCCATGGCCATATGGTTTTGAGTAATTAGAGTATCCACGAAGCTCACCAGCACAAATTGACTGTAAAATATACACCAGAGTAACAAAATAAATGTCAGTGCTTCCGAGAACTATTAAATATGAAACAACTGCATTTTCTATTAAAATATTTTGGTAACATTAAACCACTTTTTCAGACATGATTTTGAACATATTTAGAACATTTCTCATTCCTACATGCTAATCACAATTATTTATGGTGATCTCCCTTTCCTACCCTGTGCTGTGATTCTATGAATCCAAAGGCAGAAACTTTAATTTACAAAAACAAAACTGCAACCCATATCTGGCCAATACCAAAAACACTAAATTAGACAGCAGAACATGTTAAAGAATTTAGACAGTGTATAAGTCTGCAATGTTTAAATATCTGGAGATAAACACTTCTCTCCTGCCTTCTATAAAATGGAAAAAATTGGGGGCTGGGGATGTAGCTCAGTAGTAGAGTGTTTGCCAAGCTTGCGCAGTGCCCCGGGTTCCATCACCAGCACCACAAATAATAATGATAATAATAATAATAATGATGATGATAATAATATAATCATGCAATCAGATTATTCCAAAATCATTTTAAATAATTAAAACTACTGGTCAAAAATAAGTAGGCCAGAACACAATGACATGCTGGGTCACCAAGATCCTGGTTTGTGTTGGGTATGAAATCCTGTGCTAATATTCAGAAGTTTTAAAACCATCTTTATTGTGCTGCATGATTGTTTTAATATCTATTGGTGCAGTGCTCTGAAGTTTATAAACAGCCATAAACTGTCATTTAATTTTCTGAATAATTCTGTGAAGTAGGCAGAGCAGATACTGCCATTTTTTAAATGGGAAAATTAGTCCTGGCAAAGCAGTGTTTAGTAAGTATCTAAAGTGTGCCAGATATTTTGCTAAATTCTGTATCTTCACAAAAGTATGGCAAGGCACCTGCCTTGGGAAGCTTATAGTCTAAGAGGGAATGAGAGAGTTGTAATACATGTAATGAAAAAAAAAAATCCTGATTATATAGTAAGCATTGAGTCCAACCCAAGAAAGAGAAAGTTGTGCTCATTAAGGCCTTGTAAAGGAGGTGACACTGGCTGGTCAAGGAAGAAAACCCAGTCCAGCTCAGTGTCCAGGTGTCTCTCTTTTGTTTCTGTTCATTTGTTCACAACATAGGGATGACAACAATACCTGCAGCATCACTTGGTTGAGGATTAAGTTAATGCAGTAAAAAAGGCTTAAAATACCTGGAACATGGTGTGTGCCATGCAGGTATGGTTTGTTATTATTGTTATTTTCTATCTCTTGAATTTGAAGCCAACTGAACAAGCGTGTTACCTGTTTCAAAAGTTAATTACAAGAAAATACATGTTCAGAAATAACTAGCTGACATAAATTCATTTTTTTTAAAAAATTGAATGAACTGTGAATGTTAAATGATCAAGAAAATTAAAAACAAATTACTCATTAAGTACAATCTGATTGTGAGTTCCATTCTCATTCTGAAAAACAAGCACGAGCCAACGATGAGCCCAACTTTCTACATTTAAAATGCTATAAACTGGATTGAAAAAAACAGTAGCACAGAAATTCAGTGGGTAGAATTATATTATTATAGAAAGCAAAGAGCTAAAAACATATTGTAGAGTAAGCAATATTTTACATTTAATTTTCTATGACAGAATGCAGGATCTCAAAAAGCACAAATCCTACGGCTGGAAGGATAACCATGCCTGGCGTAGTAGATCTGGACATAGCTAAGGCGGAAAAGACCGAGTGGGCACAGAGAGGTGGATCTGCAGGAGAATCTTGGCTGAGCCACTTACAGGCTATATGACTACTGGCAAGTTATTTAGCCTATCTAGACTTCAATTTTGTCATTTATGAAAAGAGTAATATATATGTCATACAGCATTCTTGTAAAAATTAAATGAAGCAAAATAACTTAAGGGTCTGATGCATCCAGTTGATTCTTTCATTTGAAGTTTCTAAATGCACAATTTAACTTCCATAAAAATATTTCCATTTTATTTATAATGACAGAGTACTCACACTAATGTTTCCATACTGAATTTTCAGATACAAGTAATAGTCAATATTTACCAAGATACTTATTTATACAAACTTGTACCATATGGATTAAAGGACATTTCAAAACTATATTATTAAAGGGGAAAGTGAATGGTTGATTCCTAAACAACAAAAAAAAAAAAATGAAGGAAGAGTTTGTTAACCCCAAATCTGCTAAAATCTGAAACTATTTTTGGAAATACTGGATGCTAGTTTTCCTGCCAGGAATTTAAGAACTCGGTGCTTAAACATTTGTTGAAAACAGATGTGGCATTGTGTGACATTGGCACCATACTTTCTGGGAAACACCAGATGCAGAATTTGGCCAGATACAGAACCCAGAGAATGTGAGGCCACCACCTACATCCTGCAGCTTCTTTCTGTGCCACACAACCCACAGCCCTAGGAGGCCTATTTAAATTCTATTAGAGTATCATTCCATGCCAGAAAACCAGGGGACATTGTGTTTGGTGGGGGGAGGGGAATGAGTCTCTTGTTGTACCCTGATTTGAGCATGCTTAATTAAGTGAGTTTATGTAGTTAAAACCTCAATGCCACAATTATCATCAAATGGATACCCAAGCCCACCAAGCAAGACATCTGGCTGTAATGAATTCACTAATATTAACATAGTATCTAAAAAAAACACATCAGGAAAAGATGGCAGACTTGCTGTCAGAAGCATAACAAATGGAAAAGCCAGTTTGCTTAAATTTATCTATAAGACTCAATCACTATTCGCAGCATGGAAGGGAGGGAAGGGGGGGAACAGGGTGGGATTGGAGGGAGGGCTAAATGTGCAATGTGTGCATGTATGATGTTCATACCCTGACATATATCAAAATGTATAATTACAATGCACCAATAAATGAACATAAAAAAGAAGCTAAAAAAAAGAAAATAATTTAAAAAGTATAAATTCTCCAGTCAGGAAAACATCTGCAAATGATTATTAATTCAATAAAATGCAAAAAAAAAAAAACTAAAACAGGGTGAGTTTGTGATATGGTGCTAAATATGTAAGAGATAACATTTAATTTATGTGATAAGGTCAACACAGTATTTTGCAACAGGGTAATTAAGTAGAGACTTTTAGTGTCAGTTTTGAATATGCCATCTCCCTCTCTAACAAGTGATTTTACATGATCTCTTCAGTTTTTTTTTTCCCACTTCTTCTTAAAGCCTATCTGGAAAAAGAAAAAAATTAAAATGCCTAAGGCAATACCTAATAAAATATTTCCCAAGGTATTTCTCCAATACACCCCAAAAATTACTTCAGGTTTCAGTTCCTACAATGTACTAATGAATAAGGAGTCAATGGGATGAAAAAGTGAATTTCTGAACTGAGCAACTAGGAAAACCAAAAGTCCATTTGAAGTCCACATTGATGTGTATTAACCATGGAGTTAAGAGCAGTAAGTGAACTACCAAGGAGGACACGCATACAGACGGGCAATCCCTCCCTATCCTCATGCCTCTTGAAAAAGGAGACGGAATTTCAAAAAAAAAAAAGTAAAGTCGTTAATTATAATAGCATTTTAATTGCTATTTTAACTGAAAAAATATACATTTTTGATTCAGTGTTAGAAAAAGGAAAATAATTACTGAAAATATACTTGTAGGGACAACTGTACCTTAAGAATACCTTATGAGAGTAGAGAAAATGCTCTAGAAAAGATAAACAACAATCCTCAAAAGTAGAGTAAATTTCTAGACACATAAACACAGTTAAAGAAATTTGTGGGCTGGGCGTGGTGGCACACGCTTGTAATCCCAGTACTTTGGGAGGCAGAGACCGGAGGATCCGGGTTCACGGCCAGCCTCAGCTCTCTCACTCTCTCTCTCCCTGTCTCTCTCTCTCTCTCTCTCTCTACCCAGTGAGGCCCTGCGCAACTTCGTGAGACCCGGTTTCAAAATAAAGTATAAAAAATAGGGCCGGGGGTGTAGCACGGAGGTAGAACGCCCCTGGGTTCAATCCCCAGAACCGCAAAAAAAAAAAAATTCCCTTCAATAAGACATACTCTTGTAATATGAATTCTGCATTAAGATAAAGGAATTAAACAGTTAAGGCAGAATTTATAGGCTAAAAACTTAAATGTTACATAAAACTTATTGACATTTTAGCAGAAAAATAGAAAAAAATAGTCTAGATTAGTTTAGAATTATTTACCACTATGATCTCCTTAGTTTTCCACTTAAGTGTTTGTTTGTATGTAAATGTTTCAAACTATTCAATCAGGATAAAGATATATTTCTAAAATAAAGTTAATCACAAAAAGAGGTATGGCAACCCCAACACATGAAAGAAAGAAGTACCAATGTTAACATTGTTGAAGGGCATTTTTATACATTTTCCAATTCCAGAAATATCGTGCTCCTTTCATCTGGATGCCTATCATTTTTGAAGATACACCTCAGAGCAGTCTTTCACAGTGTGTACTTTGGAAACCACTTATTTCTAGGCCACCTGTCGTGCTTTACATGAGTGCAGATTCCATCACTCCATTCCCCAAAATGTTGAGTCAATTGGTCAGGAATGGGCCCAGAAATCTGAAATTTCAATATGCAACTTAAGTAATAGCCTTAGAGATCATAATCTACCTGCCTTCCTCACATGATGTCATTTAAACCTAAAGAGATTAACTTAATTACCTGAGTCAATTAGTAGGAGAGCAAGAATGAAAACCCGTAACTGCAACCTCCCAGTCCAATCATCTTTGCAGTAGATGAGCTTCCCCTTGTTTTTATATACTTTTATTGGTACATTTATAGTCTCATATCATAAAGTAGTGATAATGACATATATGCACACAGCACTTGATGAACTCTCCCCCAGCTCCCTCCCCATTCTCCACTTCCCCATACATATATACATAATGTCAATGGAAGTGTTTCCTTCATTAATTCCTCCTCCTACCCTGCACTAGATCACCTCCCTTGCTCCACTGTGATTTCTCCTCCGTTATCTAACGTCCCTCTTGTATCTTGATTACTCTCTAGTTTCCACATATGAGAGAAAACATATGACCCTTCACTTTCTGTGGGTGGCTAATCTCACTTAACAATGTTCTCCAGGCCATCCATTTTCCTGCAAATGACATTATTTTGTTCTTCTTTATTGCTGAGAATTCTATTGTATGTATATCCCATAATTTTGTATTCCATTCATTTGTTGATGGACACCTAGGTTGGTTCCATAATTTGGCTATTGTGAATTGTGCTGCCATAAATATGGATACACATACATTACTATAACATTCTGCTTTCAGTCCCATTAGAAAGATACCCAGGAGTGGAATAGCTGGATCAAATGGTGGATCCATTCCCAGTTTTCTGAGGAATCTCCACACTGATCTCCACTGTAGCTGCACTAATTTATAATCCCACCAACAGTGTAGAAACATTCCTATTTCCTCACATCCTCACAAGCATTTATTGTTGTTTGACTTCTTGATGATTGCCATTCAAATTGGGGTTAGATGGCATCTCAGTGTGGTTGTTTTGATTTGCATAATTCTGATTATTAATGATGTTGAACATTTTTCATATATTTATTTGCCATTTGATTTCTTCTTTTGTGAAATGTCTAGTTCAATTGCCCATTTATTGATTGGGTTATTCTTTTTTTAGTGGTAAGTCTTTTAAGTATTTTGTATATGCTAAATATTAGTCCCGTATCAGAGGGATAGTTGGCAAAGATCTCCTTCTCCGTGGGATTTCTCTTTAGACTCTTGATTGTTTCCTTTGATGAACAGAAACTTTTTAGTTTAATGCCATCCCATTTATTAATTCTTGTTTTAATTTCCCAAGCTTTGGGGGTCATAGAAACCTGTGCCTATCTGTTGGAGTGTTGGACCTATGCCCTCCTCTAGTAATTTCAAAGTCTCTGGTCTAATTTTTAGGTCTTTGATTCATCTTAAGTTGACTCTTGTGCAGTATGAGAGGTAGGGATTTAATTCCATTTTTCTTCAAATGGATAAGCAGTTTTCTCAATACTGATAAGCTACAACTCTTCAACACATGTTGTAAAGGCTATTCTTCAACCTCTATCTTCTGTCTGTCTACTCTCTCTGGAGTGACTATCAAAGTAAATTAGTAAAACTATATATGTAGTAAAAGAAAGAAAACTGATCATTCCTATCTTAGAGTAGCATAGCTCAGTTCCTTTTTAATTGTATTCGTGCTATTATGGGAATGATAAATTCACTTCTTTAAAATAATAATTAAACTTTGTTGTATGGCACTATATTAGATTCAACACAAAATAAATAAGATACAGAAGTTCAAAGGTAACACCACTTACAGATTTATAAGGGTTAGATTTTTTTCCATCACCTTTGAAAAATACACAAGATTACTCTGTGTGTGTGTGTGTGTGTGTGTGTGTGTGTGTAAAACTTTTAGGAGTTACATCAAAATATTTCACCATGACTTGGTCTTTTCCTAAAACATGGGTTAATGACCACACTGATATAAAGCCCTCTACATTCAAAAGAAAGGCTCGCTCTTTTCTTAGCATGCTACCAAGTCGTTCACATAACCTGCTTTATGTGTGAGGTGACCAATAATCAACTTTCTTCTGTAGAAGAAAGCACATACCAAAATGTAAAAATAGATGTAATTGGAATGGTATTTTCAGAGTCTCGTGTGGACATAGATAGTCTTTCTTAAGTTATCCACTCAAGCTTGAGCCAAATAGTTTTGTTTTTTGTTTTGTTTTGTTTTTTATACTAGAGATTGAACCCTGGGCATTCTATCTCTGAGCTACACCCCCAGCTCTTTTTATTTTTAATTTTGAAATACGGTCTCACTAAGTTGTTGAGGGTCTAGCTAAATTGTGGAGGCTGGACTCCTGTGATTCTTGTCTTTCAGCCTCCCCTCCCAAGTACTAGGTTAACAGGCATGTTCCACGGCACCTGGCTCAAATCAACTATTTCTTTTAAGGCTATGGAAATTGAAGCAAACTGACATTCTAATAATATTGAGGCTTCTTATCCATGAACATGGGTTATTTTTACCATTTACCATACTTTATTTTATCAGGAGTTTTTATGTTTTGTTATGCATATCTTTGTCATATTCATATATAAATCTATTTTCTTGTCTTTCCTTACTTGTTGCTATAAAAATGATATCGTGTTTTTAATTTCCAATCCAATCTGTCCATTGCTGACTTGAATATTAACATTTTATAATAGGAATTTGCTATAATCTTAAAAAAAAGAGTTAAGCCCAAGTCCTTTAAAATCTAACACCTCAGGCAATTATAAAATAAAAAACAAAAGCACATTCGCGAACAATAGTACATATATAGACACGTTCATGCATACAAAAAGACTTGAAATAGAGATACATCAAAAACATGCTTACTTATCAAAGATGAGAAGGGGCTGGATCTTAATGCTTTAGTTTTTAAGGAGTTTTTAGTTTTACTCTTGTACATGGTCATGTAGATGCTCCTTTCCTGCACCTCTCTGTAACTCCTGCACCATCTAATACAACACTGAGCTCATCATCCATCACTGACTGGTCTTGTCTGTTTTCCTCCTCCAAATTAAGACTGTGTCTTCCTTCTCAGTAAGCACATCATTTTTAGACTACCCAACATAGTATTCACTGTTTATAAATGCTTACCCCAAAACTCCTAGGCAATGAAATTATTCACCAATAGAATTACTGGGCTATTTCTAAAAGGTCAAAAGTCAGAAAATTTCTTTTCAACATAGACTTTAAGAAGACAGCTTGGAGCCAGGCGTGGTGGCGCACGCTTGTAATCCCAGTACTTTGGGAGGCAGAGACCAGATGATCTGGGTTCGAGGCCAGCCTCACCTCTCTCTCTCTCTCTCTCTCTCTCTCTCTCTCTCTACTTAGTGAGGCCATTCACAACTTCGTGAGACCTGGTTTCAAAATAAAGGATAAAAAATAGGGCTGGGGGTGTAGCGCAGAGGTAGAACGCCCCTGGGTTCAATCCCTGGTACCGCAAAAAATAATAATAATAATAATAAAGAAGACAGCTTGATATAATTGTTAAGAAGCCATGCTTAGAGATATAAAGTTCTGTCTTTAAATTAACTTTGCACAATGAGCTGTAATCCCTAGACAAATTACTTAATCCTTGCTTTCCTCATCTACAAAACACAGATAAGAATATCTTCCTTCTTATCTTAGAGCAGAAGATTAAAAGGGAATATTTACAGATGAATTAGCATAGTATGTGGTACTCAACAAATGGTAATCATTACTATGCTTTCCACACTCAATCACTAATACTATAGCAACAACCTCACCTAATTTTTGCTGGTTATAAACGATTAATAAAACTTTAAAAATACCTATCTTACTTCTAAAGAACAACATAAACTCAGACATTCTTGCTAATATGAGCAATTAAATTAATAATGTAAAGTTTTTCAGGTCTGTGAAAGTAAAAAAATGAATAATTTGGAAAAGTAACTTTACACTGATACATGCAAATCATGCAATTTTAACCTGCATCCCAATAAGAAAACTTTTAATCATCTAACTTCATAGACTGAAGATGCTGGCATTCGGTTCATACACATTATTAAGCTATATATCACTATTCTTAAGTAATATACTAACTAAGTTATTAGTATGTCGACAGTACTCAATAATGCTTTCCAAGAATAATTGGCTAAGAAATCTTACTGAAAAAATCGAATGAATAAGTTCACACTGAAGTTCAGAGGATGCCTTGGATAAAGATCTGTAGTAAATTTGTTGGAAACTACTGCTTGTTTTGAGTTGATATCTCTACTTTTTGTTGTGAAAATAGCATGTATACTTCACTTTACCATAACCTTATATAACATATCATAAAATGAGTTCATCTTGGGTCAGATATCCAAAGCACATTGTTTAATTCCACACATAATTATTAAGCACCTAATATATTCTAAGCCGAAAGATCAAAAATAATTCTTTCTTTACCCAAAAAAGGATAAAGAAAGAATTGTCTTTTACAGATTAAAAACCAGAAGTACTAAAGAATCAAATAGAACTAACAGGAAATGGTATAACTTTATTTTACCAAGAGTCCTCCCCAAAAATATTTAAATTCTCCACTGAGAATTTACCAAATTCTCTTTCATATTACCCAAATTCAATAGCCCAAGAATTCAAATCAATTTTATTTATGTATATGTGAAATGTGTGCATAGATGCATGTTTGTATATGTGTGTACATGTATGTTTGTGCATATATGCATGTGTATATATGTATATGTATATGTATATAAGTATATAAGTGTATACATCACTTGTCTGTAGTAAATCAATTTCCCTACGAGCAATACATATGCTCAAAAAGAAAAAACAGTCCAATAAAATCCTGTGAAGTGGAGCAAATATGGTACCTGTTTATAATTTTCTACCACAAAAATAAAAGAAGCACAGCAGGTGCAGAACTAGTCCTATTTCATCAACAGCTGTAAGGGTTAATTGGTTCTTAATTATTCCCTCCTGTTGTTTTATGTTACTTCAACTAAGGAATACATTTCAAAAATTATTTTCAACAATTCTATTTCCTTCTCCATTAAAAAGATGATGTTTGGTCTCAAATTTGATGCAGGTACATTTCTGAAACAGAAAATGCAACCCCTCTTTTTGTTATATTTAGTGGACGACTGAATGCAAAAGAAAAATTCTATAAATGAAAACACTAATAACTCAAACAAAACACAGTTGTTACTACAATCAAAGAACTGCAATTTACAGTAATATAAGAGTGCTAACCTGCTCATTTTTGCAAAGCCACACATTGCTTCCCCTCAACACAGTATAAATTTTGGCTTTATACCCTCTCAACTCAAGATATCCACATTTCTCAGGTGCAGCAACTGCTTGAGACTGTGAGGTAAGGGACTGTGATTTCAACGCATTTAATAGTATGCTGATCCAGTCGTTCCTCTCCTCTGAAAACAGACAAGAGAAAATACATAAATCTATACATACACTCCATAGACACATAAACATCAACAAGGCATCTGCTTTCTTTGAAACAATAATTCATGAATTCTTTCCCACAACCAAACTCTAAGTGCTACTGCAGGCAGAGACAATGGCTCAACTCTTTAAAGAAAAAGAAGTAACACTCTTTTCTTGGTTATCCTGGAACCAGGACCACTGACTTCTCCAGGAAGCTTATTAGGAATGCAAAATCTCAGGCTCCACTCCAGACCTGATGAATTAGAATCTGCATTTTTAAAGAGAAATCCAGGTGACCTGTGTCCTTTTCTAAGAAACATTCTTTTAGATGATTCATGAGATTGGATTTTTTTAATAGAAGAAAGTTAACATCTATACCCAATGGTTAATATATTGTATATGGCAATTCAGCCACTGAAGCACCCAGGAAATCTTGTGTTCTAACCCTGCCTTGATATTCATTTTTGCCTTCTGCTCTGAGTAACAACAGCATCCTGGCTGACTAGTTAAAACTTGGTACCCTCACTCCCTCCACAAAAGCTAAGTGACCTTCAGCTGTGCACCACACGCTGTGCTAAGAGCACAGGATTCCATTTAGTCCCCCAAGAGCAATCAAAGCTGTAAGTCAAGTTAGATCTGAACACATAATGGGACACAAAATAGTATAAATGTTATACAAATGGCATCAAATAATATATGAGTCAATTCCACTGAGGTGAGTGATTTGCTGAAGGTCATATAGCAAGTTAGCATTAAAATTAGGACAATCAAAGGTTTTAATGCTTGCACAACTGTTCTGGCACCGTGGAGAAAAAAATGGGTTATTTGTGCTAGAGCCGAGGATGAGGAGCAATTCAAAAGACCGAACCAGAGCTTGAGTGAAGAGTAGAATAGGGTTTTGAGCAAGGACAACACAAGAACAAAGGCAAGAAGAAGCGACACCTGCTTGGGGACTAACTCAGAGATGAATGTATTTATAGTTTTGAATTCACAAAAAAAAAGTGGGAAATATGGCTAGAGAATCTGCACTGCCTGGTTAAGGAAATTTGTTTCTATATCAAAAGCAAAGGAAAACTAATTCAGGATTCTTAGCAAGGAAGGGACATGATTAGTATAATTAGGATGATGACAGGTGGGCCAAACTCGAAGCTTAAAGATCAAAAATAAGGCAATGGAAACTTAAGGCACAATGAAAACGGGAACAAAAGAACATATGAGAAGCAAAGATGTTAAGGGGAGTAAAAAAAAATGGGGTTTTGAATATGTCTGATGAATATTCAAAAAATAATGATGTATGAATAAAGTAGCTTGGTGTCATGAATTGGCCAGGCAAAGGTGGGAGGAGCCAAGTCACCAACAGAACCACCTCAGGGTTTCAACACCTTGGCATGAGCATCCAGCTGACTGACAGTAACATGTGATCAAGGGTGACCTCCACACACGAAGACCCACGGACATAAGTAAATGCCTAATGTAAAAGGAGGAGAAGAGCACAAACCTTAAGTTACGACTACATCCACGAGACTGGGAGATGGGCTACCAAAACAAATAGGGAAATAGTGACCAAGACAAAAGGAAAAAAAAAAACCAGATTGAATACTAGGTAGAAATATTTTCAAAGAAAGAGTAAGCAGGACCTAAAATAGGACCGTTTCTCAGATCCTTCTAAGACAGACCTGCCTGTACCAACTTCATTGGGGAGTGAAATAAGACTCTATATTAGACATGCTCAAATTTGATCATGAATCTAAAATTATTTCATAATGAGTCTTAATTTTTAAATTACCTTCCCTCTTGCTCACCTTCAAAAATTCTAAAAATATCTGTGTCAATGATCAAAGCCAAAGTGTTTATTAAAATCCCATTCAAGAGGCTTTTTTTTTTTACAGGTGTTACATAATCCAGGAGAAAAGGTGCCTGTTCCTCTGGCACTGTTGTTATGTATCCTAAACTAAACAGGTGAAAGTATTAAGGTCCCTCAATCAGTTTCAATAAGCAGCAACTCTCTACAGTTTTACATATACACAAGCTGACCCGGACTGTGTTCTGATAATGGACTACATTTTCAGTAATGGCTATAGAGCTTCCACTTAACTTCATTATTACTTGTAATCATTAGTTTCACACAAAATACCTCTCCCAAGTAAATGTATAAAATGGTTTTTACTTGTTTGCTAGTTTGTCTTCATCTACATAAATCAGTTTGAAAGGTAGATCATATTTTAATGAGCTGGGCCAAAGTGTGGTTTTTAGATCACTGTTACTATATATCTCAATTTCTCAGGAATTAATTTGAAAGTAGCAATTGCATTGAGGGGGGCTTACATATATTACTATAACATTGCAACACATGGTTCCCTAAAATTATGTAGCTCCTGAGGGCTTCTGATACTAATAGGAAGTAAACAATCATGAAAAAGAACAAAAATTAATAGTAACATTCAGCTTATTCTTCATTACCCATGCCAATGGAGAGAAATAATTCAAACAAAATAAAATAGTTTACAAACATCATTTGTATTTGGCTGTGCAATATGTGTGTCCTTAGACACGGGGGAATGTGCTTTGATAACTCACATTATTCAATACCAAATTATAATCCCCCCTTGCACAGGGCTCATGCAAAGCAAGATACTGAGCTAGCTCTTGCCTGTTGTTCACTCTAAGATACAGTGGCACCCCCTTATCCATGGTTTCACTTTCACAGTTTCCATTACCTGAGGTCCACTGAAGTACAAAAATATTGAATGGGAAATTTCAGAAATGAACAATTCATAAGTTTTAAGTTGCATACCATTTGAAGTAATGTGCTAAAATCTTGTACTGTCCCACCTCAGACATCAGTCACCCGATAGTCGGGTGTAGGTGTCTATAGGTGTAGGTGTCTATATACTGTCCTGTATATGATACTCATCTGTTAGTCACTTAGTAGCCAGGTCAGTTATTGAGTCAACTGTCACAGGATTTAAGTTCAAGTGACCTTCACTTTAATGAAATGGCCACAACGCACAACAGCAGTGGTACTGGCAAACTGGATACGTCAAAGACAAACTGTAAATGCTTCAAGTGAAAAGGTCAATGTACAATAAGATATTCTGAGACCACATTCACTGAAAGTTTAGTACAGTGTATTGTTATTATTGCTCTATTTATTATTGTTATAATTGTTCTATTTTATTACTGTTACTGCTGTTAATCTCTTTCTGTGTCTAATTTATGAACTGAACTTTATCATAGGGTATGTATGCACAGGAATGAAAACTGTATATCTAGAACTTGGTATTACCTATGGATTCAGATATTCACTGGGGGTCTTGGAATGGATCCCCTGCAGGTAAGGGACACATGACTACTGTACTTTTATTCTTACCAGTAACAAATATCTATTGAGTATCTATCTTTATCTTAGCACTGTAGGAAGCACGATTACTTCTGAAAATATGCTCCACCTTAACCATGGCTTTACTAATTCCAGATTGGAAAAATAAGAAAAGGAAGTAGGAAAAACAAAGAATAAGTGTTTTTGCTAGAATATACATAAAAGACAAGAGCAATTTCCTCAAATTGAATGCAGTTCTTGAGGTTTTCAGGGATGTCAGCTTTTATATATGAATCAAAAGGGAAGTTCAGAAAAGTCAACAGGAAAGACTTAATATTCTCAGATTACTGAATTTAATGATAGGTATATTCATTAGTAACATGAGACAGATTTTATTAGAGATTACTACAGTAGAGCCATGTAAACCATCAATAACATAATCGTGTCAGGCTTGGTGATGCACACCTGTAATCTCAACTACTCAGAGGCAGGAGGATGGAAAATTCAAGATCAGCCTGGGCAATTTAGTGAGACCCTGTCTCAAGATAAAAATTATTTTTTTAAAAAAAATCGCTGGGGATATACCTAATTGCTAGAGTGCTTGCCTAGCATGTGTGAGGCCTTGGGTTCCGATTCCAGTACCAAAAAAAGTAAAAAATAAAAAAATCTAGCAAAACTTTGCTGGACTTTTACTTTTGATATGATAATATGATCTAAAGATCCCTCAATGTAATCCATGCTCTATATTAGAGAAGGAAGCATTGCACACCAGGATTGTTCACCAAATACAAAATCACTCATTCTTACAAGTATGCACTGAGTACCTACTATGTTTACTGTGTACGACTACATTCCAGGACTTTTTCTGAATATCAGGAATGGAGCAGTGAACAAGGCAGATCACGGCCTCACTCTCCTGTAGTGTATACTCTAGTGAAAGGAGGAAAGCCGCAGAACTTAGACATGCAGTGTAATACATGACAAGTGACAAGTGTGATGTGACCACAGAGCATGGGATGGGACACAGGAGTGTTATTTTATACAGGGTAATAGAAAAAGCCTCGGAAGGATGGGGATGGTTAAGCAGAAGCCTAACGCAAGGGGAAGTGATGGAGCATGCCAGGAGGACGCCTTTCTGTTTAAGCTTGGATGCTGTTTCTTCATTGGACCAAAGCAAACTTTTGGCCTAAAGTTCATTAAGCCAATTTTTCATAAACCACTATAGCTTCTTTACCAGTTCTCATATAATAAAAAGCAATCAACCACATGTATATGTGGGAGGAAGAAAGACCAATTAATAAAACAAATTTAGTACTCTGTTGAAGGTTCCATACTAAATACATACATAGACACATAGAAACCACTTACATATATAAATATGTATACATATACATACTTATACTTCTATATATACTTCTTAAAAAATGTAAGTTGTTCCTAGGTAAAAAATATAGCTTGCAATCTAAATAACTTATTCAGTAATTCCATGTGGACATGGGTCCCAGGAAACTGTGTTTCCATAGTTTCAAAATTTAAAGACAAAAATTTACTTAATGAACAATAAATTTACACCAAAGTTAATAAAGTTCTTATACTAAGATTATATCACAAAAATGAACTGTATACCACATAAGGATTTACTGTTCAATTGAAAATGCATAACTTTTAAATATGTGTGGGTTGACACATTCTACTTAAATAAAACATGTCTGTGTAACTTCTAGGGCAACAAGCAAATATGGCTAAAGAGATTTTCACACAAGTTGGAAGCTATATTTGCTATGTCTCTCTTAAAATGCAGGCTATGCAGCACATGGGACGTTCACTGTGAGAGGCCAAGGGAAGGTGACAAGCACTTCAAAGAAACAGGCAGTTACTTTGCAGGGCAGTAGAAATCAAAGCACAAGGAAAGACTGTCATGATGGCCAATCCAGAGAAGCAAGGCTATGAGTTTTGAGAAACACAGGAAGAGAAAAGATGTGATTTCAAATACAAGTTCTATGTCGAGTATCACAACTGTGGGCAACCTTCTGAATTTCAGGCAGTGGTTCACACAAGTGGCTCCTCACACAGGCAATACTCAATAAAATGCTCTAGGACAGGGGTTGGCAGACAGAACTAACAAGACTATTTACAAAACCAGTGACCAGATTTGGCTGCAGGCCACAGTTTGCTGACCCTGTGGCCATAGTTTTTGACATTTTTCTAAACACCAAGTCAAGTAAGAAACAGTTTTACATTAAATGTATACAATATATAGATGGATGATAGATAGAGCTATATATCATAATATAATATTTACTAAAGCAATGCTGTTTGTAATGAAGAGTGGTTTTATTTTTGGTACTATCACAGCCACTAAGTTGATCTCACAAATCAATAGTAATCCACAGTTTGAAAAAATTTGCCCCAGTGTGAGGGGTAAGTAGGATGTATTCATTACTGATTATCCCAAGCAATAGTGGAAATTTTCTAGCAATATACAAGTGTGTGTGTGTGTGTGTGTGTGTGTGTGTGTGTGTGTGTGTGTTATGGGGGGTTGAACTCAGGGGCATTCTACTTCTAAGTTACACCCCCAGCCCTTTTTATTTTTTTTTTGAAACATCATCTGGCTAAATTGCCAAGGCTGGCTCAAATCTGCGATCTTCCTGTCTCAGCCTCCCAAGTACTGGGATTACAGGTGTGCACCACTGTGGCCACGTCCAGTAATATATGCTATTTGCTCAATGCTATCTTTGTGTCATACACTGACATATGTTCTAGAAATCTAAGAGTTTTAAAAAGATACAGTGTTACCCAATAACAGTTAACACTACAGTTGTTTCCAGCTTCTGGTGAAAACTTTTATCTATAAAATGGGACAAAAATAATTTCAACACATACCTTATAAGATTGTGAAAAAATGAATAATTTAGCACTCTCTGACATGTTTCGAGTATTCAGTCAGGTTTCTATATCATTATTATTCAAATAAAACCCCAAGAAAACTGAAAGAAGTTTTTTTTCTTTCTTTGAAAATTCAAATTTAATAATACTAAAGATCCTCAAAATAATTTAAAATTCCAATTATTTAATTAAGGAAATGACTTTAACCTATATTATTTCAAACTAGTGAGGTTTACAGAAATGTCATATTATGATAGTCAACAATATATACAACAGAGAATTTTTTAAGTCCCTGAGCTTCTCATTAACCCACTAAACAAAATTCAGAAAAAAATTTCTCTGTACACCTTTAGATACAATCCAGAAAACACTTTGCATCTTTAGATCAATTTTTACCATCAAGTGACCCATAATAGTTGATGCATTTGAAAAGAATTCAAGAATTATAAAAGATGCTCTATAATCTGTGTTTGTGCATTAAGCTAAAAACCCATTCTACATAAACTTCCATAAAATCAACTTTTTATTAGTTAGGAAAATGCTTTTATATATCAACTATTTTGTATTATCAAAATGACAGATGAAAGTGAGCTTTTTGAGAGTAGATTCTTTTTTTTTTTTTTTGGCGGTACTGGGGATTGAACGCAGGGGCGTTCTACCTCCACACTACACCCCCGGCCCTATTTTTTATACTTTATTTTGAAATCGGGTCTCACGAAGTTGCGGAGGGCCTCACTAAGTAGAGAGAGAGAGAGAGCTGAGGCTGGCCGCGAACCCGGATCCTCCGGTCTCTGCCTCCCAAAGTACTGGGATTACAAGCGTGCGCCACCACGCCCGGCGAGAGTAGATTCTTGTAGACATTTTTAAATGTTGACTACCTATAATTTAGAAGGGTCTTTAGCACTTAGAAGCTCCTCACTAAATAAATGACTCATAAAAGAACAGCAATCAAAAAATAAATAACCTCTCGATTTATTTAGGTTTTAATATTATACATATGGAAAAATACTCATGTAAATTATTTTAAAGTAATACATTTTAAAGTTTCATCATGTTTCTTTTTTACCAGGTTTATTAATCTGGTCAGAAATTAATGTATGTGAATATTTTTACAGGGCTAAAGAAAGAATCGTACCTTCTTTTTCTACTCTAAACACAAAAGTCCTTTGTGTTGTAACGACCTCAAATTTGTTGTCTCCTTGGACTCGTACTGTAGACACAGCAGAAAGCGGAATTATTCCTTTTGAATACATCTCCTGTATTGGTTACAGAAAAAGAAAGAAACATTAAAATACAATTATCTTAACCTTATCAAAAAAAAGAATGGCACAGTATTTGCAACTGCTTCTCTTTCACAATTTCAACCTAAATTTTAAAAATAACATACAAATTCATTGATTTAATACCCCGGAAAGGAAACTATTAAATGCCCCTTTCTTTTACAGGAGATGTCTTTTCCATTTTCTCTTCCTCTGTAATAAAAAGGCAAAGAACCAAATACAAACTGTCCTAATAGACGAGCAAGATATAGTTCCAAAAAAAGCAGCATGTTCTTTAAAACTATCTGGTCAAAATGATTTTATGGTGTTTGCAGGCATCTGCTGGCCACAACAGGTACTGTAACTGAGCCGTTTCAAAGTGCTGCTATTACATATCAAGAACAAAAAATACCCACGAAATACACTGGATTTTACCATATTACTCAATGCTTTGATAATGAGGGTCTTAATATCACACGGCATCACCTTTATTTTTATTCCCCAATGACTAAAGAGTGGAAAAAACAAATTTGGCTGCTTGCACTTGACATAGACATATTATGATTTTGCTTTAAAAAGTCATTCTTAAGGCTTTGATACATTTTTTTCTCAATCTTCATCTTCCTCGACCCTCCCAAATCATTTGGCATGATCACCACCCCACAATTTCAACTGTTTATTAACAGTGTAATATTTACTGAGTCCTGTATTGAAAGGAAACTCAGAGTCCTTATAAAATTTAAGAAGCTTCAAAAGGAAACACCAACTAATGTTATGAGAGAAAGTTTAAAACCAAATACAAAGTAAGGGATATATGAGTAAGAAAGATGGAAATTCTCAGTTCAGCTCAAAAGGGGTGAGAAGTGTTTTTATAAACCTGGTGGCATTTGAGCCTGACTTTAAGAGACCTTAACATTAACCAAATTGATAAGTGGTGGAAACCAGTTTGATCAGAAAGACTGAATGAAGCAGGAGTAAAGAAGAGAAATAAGAGGACATAGCAACACAGCCAATAATGAGCCACACAGAGTCAGAAGAAATGAGGCTGGGAGCCGGGCGTGGTGGCGCACGCTTGTAATCCCAGTACTTTGGGAGGTGGAGACCGGAGGATCCGGGTTCACGGCCAGCCTCAGCTCTCTCTCTCTCTCTCTCTCTCTCTCTCTCTCTCTCTCTTTACTTAGTGAGCCCCTCCGCAACTTCATGAGACCCAGTTTCAAAATAAAGTATAAAAAATAGGG
>PVJS01007497.1:0-11072 GCA_004027185.1 Glis glis | reverse complement strand
GTGCCAATCCACAAAGAGTGTAAGTACCAACCAAGCTCACAGAGTGCCCAGCTGTAGACTCCTGCCATCGCAGACAGGTAAGGGACAGCTGTCAACAACATGGCACTCCACTGGAAGGGTTATCCTCCTCTGCTAGTTGAGAAGATGCACTAAACCATCATGCACCCTTCTTTTAGTTTTTTTAACAATTTTTTAACAATTTTTTTCGCCTTCATTTTATTTGTTCATCAAAACCCATCCATTCTTTAACACCATCTTAAATATCAATGCTATGTAGGCTTTCTTTCCTATGCCCTCCCATATAGCCCAAACTGAACATGATTTTTAAACTGTAATTTAGGAAGATAAATGGCCAACCTCATATAGAAAGGGGAGAAGGGTGTCAGGAAGTAAACACTTAAAAATATCTGATGTATTCCCACTTTCCTTTTTTAAAATTTTTTATCCCTACAAAGGAAAATCCCTTCTCTCTAATTCAGTTACAAACTTTATGCAGAGAAATCTCTCTCTCTCTCTCTCTCTCTCTCTCTCTTTCTCTCTCTCTCTTTCACTCTCGCTCTCTCCTCCCTCCCTTCCCCCTCCTTATATATCCATCTCACTCAACTTTACTTCTATTTTTTGAGTCACCAATGGTATATGTAACAGTCCTATAAGTATCTCAAACTTTAAAGTCATCATTGCCTGAAAACCTACCCTCCCTCTATACCTGCCCGTAAAACTGTCACTCCTCTAACCAGTCTGAAGTTGGATGGAATACTCTTTGACACCTGCTGATCTTCTGCACCCTCACAACTTGGACTTTCCCTGAGTCTACAGTGTCAACTTGCTCCACCACTTGCCAACTCTGAATTCTAGTCACATTGGCCAGCTTGAGGTTCCCTGAACAGCACGTTTGCATACACTGGTTGCTCTGAAAGGAATGTTCTTCGCCATCTTCTCATAGTTACTACTCCTTATCCTCATCTTTCCGTATGAATATACGTTCCTGAAGAATGTCATTTCAACTAGCATTTCTCATCTTCACCCAGGAAGATAACCCTAATTTAAGCTAACATCAAACTGCACAATTACTTGATAATAATTATTCACTGTAATTTAAATAGTGATCATATATTATATATTTGCTATAATCAAATATTATCACTTGATTAATATAGTCCCCTCAAACAGACTTTGGGTCATTCATCTATTTTCCTCACTAACTTTCTGGTAGTCAGTGCTATAGAAATATTTCCTAAATGATTGAATCGTATGTCCTATCAATCACAATTATACCAAACTCTGACAGGTCATCTTTATTATTTTTTGAAATCCATTTTTTATCACTTCTTCTGAGGCTTTACATTAGTCTACTCTCTGATAAATTCATGCCTGGCCTCCTGCAACACTTTCCTGACTTGACCCCCCTGCTTTCTGTTTCTTTTCTTTCTACACTTCCCTGCATATTATTTTTCAAATGTCTACAGTTAGAGAAGATGAAGCAAAGGTTCATGGAGGAGGAGAACAAGATGTGTCTGGGAGTTTGCACAGGATTTTGATAGGCAGCAATGGTTAGGGAGGTTCATACAGAAGAATAGAAGGGATATATGAAGGAAGGAAACACAGGGGGAAAACACAGAGAAGACATGGTCAACTTTCCCACAGTGCATACCTAGACTACTGAGGAAGACCATCACAAAGGAATGCATGACGTGACTGGATTACCAAAGGAAACCCTAAAAATGTAAGTAGGTTAAAATGGCAAAACTAGACCATTAATTGCTCTAAAAATTGAAAAGAGGGAGAGAATGTTTCTCTGTGGTCAGGCGACCTAGGGGAGTAGGATGGAAAAGAACATCTTTGAGCTTAGTCTAAGGGCTATACTGATTTAAGTCTGCACTGGCTGACACCAGAGTGGTAAATTTAAAATGTCTAAAAACATTTACAGTTTATTCCTTATGTGACCTCTTCCAAACTTTAGTTTTCATAGGAATTAGATAAGCTTATAAAAAAATCCCTAATGAGATAAATAACTATTCATTCCATGCTTTATTTAAACCACTTTTCAATAAAGAAAAATCAAGCAGTACTATAGACAGAAACAGAAATAAAAGATTTTCTTTCTATATGATCTCTTTGAAGAGATTAAAAATAATTCCTTAAAAAGATAGTAACCTATATGCCCATAACAATGATACTATGTTTAACAGATAAGTACTTCTGTTAGATTAATAGAAAAAAATTCCCTCCCGAGAAGTGAACATAATATACATAACAAGCTAAAATACTATGCCAGTTTAACCTCAGGAAGTTGTAGTTTCTCTAATGGCTCACTTAAGCCGGGCGTGGTGGTGCACCATTGTAATCCCAGTACTTGGGAGGCTGAGACAGGAGGATCCGGGTTCGCGGCCAGCCTCAGCTACTTAGTGAGGCCCTCTGCAACTTAGTGAGACCCTGTTTCAAAATAAAGAATAAAAAAATAGGGCTGGGGGTGTAGCTCGGAGGTAGAATGCCCCTGGGTTCAATCCCCAAATGCCCCTGGGTTCAATCCCCAGTACCGCAAAAAAAAAAAAAGGCTCACTTATAATCTATCGTGAGAGCCCAAGATAAATCTTATAATTTTTAACACGGCAGAATTGATTTTATATTTCTCATGTAACAACACAAAATAGAAAAAAATACTCAAATGACAACAGATTCAAAACACCTGAATTTTTCAGAGTATAAACTTTTTCTTGAGGAAAGAAATTGTAAAGCATCGCTCGAGCCTGGAACACACAGATATCTAGGTCAAGTTTGTCATTTATCTACCACTTTGAGACAATGAAAGGACCACAGAGCAATTCTGCCCTCAGATAAGCGAGAGTGGGAGTGAGTTAGGTTTCTTAGCAGGGGATAAGATACCAAGGTTTTGGGAATGATGCCATTTTCTGTGATAAAATGAAGAAGCCCTTGCAGAGACATGATTGGGCAACATTAAAGAAAATAAAAGAAAACCAGTGAAGCAGGCAGGTCTGCACACAACCTCCTGAACTCCCCACGACATGCTCAAGTGCACATTAACCCACTAAAAGACCCAAAACTGCACTGTTCACATGGCCGCTGAAATTGTGCAACCGGCCAGGATAGTTGCTCTGGCCACACCTCTCCATGCCTTTTGCCAGAAGGGCCACAGCAGAAACTATGCCTCTTTTAGGTAACACCCATCCAAGTGTTTGTGCTCTCCCAAGATGAAACCAATAGTCTGGACAGTCGAAGCAAGAAATGTCCTAGCAAGCAACAATCTGAATTTTAAAATTTGATATTAAGATAAATGATTTGTCATACTCAAGGACAGAGAGAGCAAAACCATTCAGTTGGACACAGTTAATAGAAATTCTCTCTCACATGAAAATAAGAATACCACCACCAACAGAGCCTCGTGGTATGGAAGCCTGTCTCACTCCTAAGTAGTTTTCCTCCTTAGTTCAATCTCACTAGCAGAGGGCACAGGTGCTGAAGAAAATCAGAAGTTAAACTCCATCAGATACAGTGACTACACTGCTCTCACCCTAAGACAGAAACTGCCGCAACATTCCAATGTTCAAGCAAACTGAAAATTGTAGCTAAAGCAGAAAACCAGCTTTTGGGTAGCATCCAATCCCCATCTTGCACACCTCAAAGAGGTGTGCTGAAACCTATTTGGTGCTCTACTGAGATCATTGCAAAGTGAAACTAAACAACACTTCTCTAAACCTTCTGTATTTTTCAGCATTCTAGCATACAGGATGTGTTATGTTACAGTACGTGACACTTTCTGTCTCAAAGCATATACTCGTCTGTCTTTATATGTAACAACTAGAGAAGCAGTATATGAAATCGCTGTTCAAGCCACAAATAACCATGTCAGGCAGTGGAAATCTCGTAATCTCTAAATAATGAGAAAGCTATTTAGATTATAAGCTAAGCCTTAATATTAAAACATTAAAGAGAATGTGTATAGTTAAGGTGAAAACCATCTAATTTTAATCAACTGAAATATATTTATTAGTTACAATATTTTATCAAGGAAATTTCCATACATAGAGAATATAAAAGGTTAATACAATGAGCACTTATATATCCTTTATCAAGATTTGGCAATGGCTGTCCCTCAGTATTTGAGGGGATTGATTCCAGGAATCCCTTGGACACCAAAATCCAAAGATGCTCAAGTTCCTTAAATAAAATGGTATAGAATTTGCATATAACCTATGCACATCCTCCAGCATACTTTAAATCACCTCTTGATAACTTGTAATACCTGACATGAAGTCAATACTATTAAATAGTTGTTACACAGTATCATTTACAGAAAAAGGAAAAGAGTCTATACATGCTCACTACAGATGAAATTTTTTAATACTTTGACCTACAGCTGATTGAATCCACTGATGTGTACAACTCAGGGTTACAAAGAGCTGACTGTTCATCTTCATAATTTGTTTTATTTAACTATGTATGTGTGCAAATAAATGCATATATAGAGATAAGTAACGTTTGAAAAATGTTTGCAGATACAATAACTCTAACCCCTATATCTCCTAAGAAACCCTCACACACAGTAAGACTTGCTCAGAACTTTGTTATGTCATTAAGGCTCAACTGTCAAAAGAATATACCACTTTCACCTAATAGTCCAGACTTTCAATGAGCTCACTATAAGCAATCTTCTTAGCTTCATCTCCCAGTCTCTTTCACATACTCTATTCTCCAATCAGAAAAACAAAAAACAAAACAACAACAACAAAAAACCCTAAGCACTGAATGCTATGGTCCACAGTTTCCCATTTCAGCATCTCACTATTCTCTGTGCAAATAAGTCCCAATTTGTTTAGTTTCTGTATTTATGAACCTTCCCCTTTATTCAAGATTCATGGCAAATAAAATATCATGCAAATCCCTCATACTTCCAGAGCATGAAGCAATGTCTCCTTCATTTGCTATTTTCTACTCATAAAGTGGTGGTTTGTAAACATTCCATGGTGCTCTCTAGGACAAACGCAAAGTCTTATCTGTCTTTATATTGCTCATAGAATTTCCTATGGTTCATAGAAGATACTCTGTAACTAATGGTTAGATACGTATATTTAAAAAAACTCAATTTTATGTCTCAACAAAAAGTTAATTTACGAAAAGAGGAGGAATGTTTTATCATATTCTAATTCTTTTCGTGCTGATAATCCATCTCCTATTCTTAAAAACCAAACCACTTGCTTAGTTTACTCAAGTACACTTTTCTGCATAAAACGATTTTTGAAAACTGTAAAAAGTACTTACCCTTTCATTATTGTAGTAAGAAATGCTAAGGCCATCAAATTTCACCCATCTCTTCTGAAACATGCGTTTTCTGTAAAACACATGAAATTGTTATTTACATTCAAGTACCATGAGAGCAAATTTTTAAAAGAATTTGTAATGTAACCATGTTGTGTATATTCCCATTTGTTGTTAAGCAAGGGAGACAACAATAGGCTATGATAATGCCCAGATTGGGCAATGGTACGTAGGAAAAATTATATGTATAGTGATACTCTAGTTAGTTGACCTAAGTATTAAAAAAAAGATACCGTTAACAGTATTTTTTACTGGTAAGAGTCATACACATTTGTAAGTTTCAGTGCAAAACAAAGTGTGGTCACAAACACTATGACTGGACCCATTTCCATTGATGGAGAAAATCCTTAAATGAGGCTAATACATAGAGCTTTCATCCTTCATTAAGCTTAAACACCTATTTTACCTTGATTTTTGCTTTGGTGCATGAATCATAGTTTGCTAAACTAACAAAGCTTTGTTCATTGGATTTACATAAATTATTAATTTTGATTGAATAAGGATAAAAGCCCTGTCAAAATAGAGAGTCATTTACAATCACTCAAAATTCAGTGAAACATTCATATTTTTAAAGAGAATCATATGAAAGGCAGATGCAGTTTAAAATGGTTACTGACATAAAAAAAAACAAAAGCAAAATAATATAATCATATTTTCTATTTAGGCTTTAAAAATACTTTTTTTTCCACTTTATACAGGCAGAGTAAAAAACCACTTCCACTTAGGTTTGTTTTTTTTTTGTTTTGCTTTATTCCCGTTGTTCCCTGAGGTCAGACAATCCACAGATTCCTGTTCTCCACAAGAATTTCAGTTTGGACTTATAACTATCTAGAAACTTTCAGCTTTGCACACAGATAAATGTATGAAAACTAACATTTTTTTAAATAGCCATTTCTAAACATCTAGGCAAACATCAACACGTCTACCTCTCCTTTTGCAGTCTTCTAATGCATTTAAGATAAAGACTTGATAGAACTTCCTGTGGCTTTCAAAAGACTTAAAGACAGAAAAAGAACTCCCAGGCACTTGGAGAGTGTGTCTCCCAGCTGCTTCCCTAGCCACACAGCTGTGCCTCCTATCACAGGCGCGTCCCACATTAATCATTAGTTAGCAAATGCATGCTGCTTGAGATCAAATTAGACCAAGTCTGATCAAACAGAGAAAATTTTTAAAGTTCATCAGTGCAGAAGATGGATTCACAGGTAGGCACTGAATTAATTATGAAGTAGTAAGAACACATAAGGATCTTCACATCAAATAACCACGCTGACTACCCAGTCCTCTTCCCATCTTAACTCCCTCATCTTGCTGCCTTTTAACTTCTCTTGGCTTGTCTGCCCTGTCTCTTCTTCACAGTGCAACACCCAACAGTGCTACAGACATCTGGTTTTCACTTCTTCCGACCACCCAACAGTTCTTCAAATTCCCAGCATTAAAAGTTAAAAGGTAAAGAAATGTGAAGCAAATGACCAATAATTATGCATTGCATAAGTTAATAGCTTTGCATGCACTTCATGTTTACCTCTGCCACACTTAAAAGGCAAATACATACCTTCCTACACAAGCCCAACAGAAATCTGGTAAATAAAGATCTTGGTTTGGGATCCCACCCACCCTGCATTGCAAATAGTGGTAACTTAGAGCTCAGTAGCACAAATAATCTTTCATTTGAAAATAAAAACAATCAACATGTACGGGGCACTTAAAGACCTTATGGTCTTTTTTATATTCCACTTTCTTCCCTTTGCTAATGTTTTTATTTCAGAATTACACCTAAACCACCTACACAAAAATCCCTTCCCTGATGACCCAATACAGAGCAACTCATAAAGTCATTCTCTCTCAAAGCACCCCCTACTTTCCTCCTAGCACTGAGCAACTCCTACTTCTACACATTTGTTCACACATGCTTAATGTCAGCCTCCCACTCTTGCCCTTACACTTTACCAGAACAAAGTTCAAGAATGGTCCATTCTCACTCTATGACCAACAACTATGAGATAAATGTGGCACTAAAAAGAATTTGTTGAATGAATAAGCGAACGACGTGATTAAGCACAGTCCTTTTAGACACATGGGCAGGATGACAGAAAAAATAAAACCTAAACACCCAGCACTTACATGTATCCGGCATCTTTTAAAACAAGGGTTGAGGAAAAGCAGGGAAACTTCTAAAAACTCAGAATTAAATTCAGAGCCTGAAAAAGCAGCAAGTGAGAAAAGCATAGGAACTACTTTAACATTTTTTACTTAAGGCTGTTTAAATTGCAGCCACTTGGATTCATAGAGCTTTCTTAGGATCTAGATAGACAGTCTGAGGTCTGAGACATCATCCAAATATTTGGGGTCATGGAAAAACGAGAAGGGAGGACAGATAGTTCAGTATTTGTTAGGCATAGAGATCCAAGATGCTACTATCTGACATCTCTCTCTCAGGCACTGTACTGGAAAACACATACTCTGCCCTTGGCTCTTTGACACTGTGTGTGTGCTTGTTTGTTTGTCTGTCTGTTCTGAGACGAAGTCTTGCTAAGTTACTGAGGTTGGCCTCGAGCCCTCGATCCTCCTGCCTCAGCTTCCTGAGTAGCTGGCATTACAAGTATGTGCCACCACACTTAGCTACCCTTGGCTTTTTTTTTTTTTTTTTTTTTTTTTGCGGTACCAGGGATTGAACCCAGGGGCATTCTACCTCCGAGCTACACCCCCAGCCCTATTTTTTATACTTTATTTTGAAACAGGGTCTCACAAAATTGCGGAGAGCCTCACTAAGTAGCTGAGGATGGCCACGAACCCAGATCCTCTGGTCTCTGCCTCCTAAGTACTGGGATTACAAGTGTGCACCACCATGCCCAGCTACCCTTGTTTTTTTAAGAAAAGTACAAGAAAACCTGAATCTATGAGAGCCTCAGCTCCTAAAATACTCTCCCAACCGCTTTAATTTTCCCAACTGCCAGGTAACTATCTGATGTATTCATCCATTTTAAGCTAAATATGGTTAAAGATTATTAAGTCCCTCTAATAATCTACGGAGAGACAGGTACAGAAGACAAATACCAATCCATAAAGAAATGGAATGACCTGGGTGTGGTGGCGCACGCTTGTAATCCCAGTACTTGGGACGCTGAGACAGGAGGATCCGGGTTCGCGGCCAGCCTCAGCTACTTAGTGAGGCCCTCCGCAACTTAGTGAGACCCTGTTTCAAAATAAAGAATAAAAAAATAGGGCTGGGGGTGTAGCTTGGAGGTAGAATGTCCCTGGGTTCCATCCCCAGTTCTGCAAAACAACAACAAAATGGAATGAGCAGCACTCCTGACACAGGCTCCTTCGAACCCTCCAGTTCTCTGCTTACAAGTCATTCCCTCCTGACCAACACAGTTCCTTCAGGCCCCCTTGCTCTCTTGCTCCATTTCTTTACTTAATGACATTCAGCATTAACATCTGAATTCCTTGACTGCAAAAACCATTTCTGCTTGTAAAACCTGTGACTAACACAGTTCCTAGCATATAAAATATGCTTAGTAAATATTTAGTGAATGAATATATTTTTTGCTGAAAAATGTATATTCAAATTTGCATTTTGTAAGTGTAAAAAAAATGGTACTAAAACACTTCACCTTTCATTTCATTTTTTTAAAATACTAAAGACCAGGTGTTTTATATGACAAAATAAAAGTTTTATAAACCTGCCTCATTACAAAAAAAAAAGAGCCTACAAGGAGCTTATAAAACTCAAATTTTGAAGTATCTTAAAATACATTTTTCCATCATCTTGATTCACATTTATTGAATGCCTACCTTGTGCCAGACACTGTACTAAATACTTCACATGTATTACCTCTTCAAAAAATTTGGTGCTGTAATTGTACATGATAGCGAGATTCATAGTGATACATCCATATAAAATGCACATAACATTTTTTGGTCTGTTTCCTTCCCCGTCATTTCCCTTTTCCTCCCCTCCTCCCTCCCCCACCTCCTTCCACTAATCTATTGGTCTCGCTCCTAATTTTCATGAGCTTCCTTTTCTTTCCTTTTCTCTCTCTAGCTTCCACATATGAGAGAAAATGTGTGACCCTTGATTTTCTGAGTCTGACTTATCTCATTAACATAATGTTCTCCAGTTCTACCCATTAAAATACATTTTAGAGTTTAAAAAAAATTTTTTTAAGCAACATCTTGCCAAAACCTTCATCCCCCAGTCTCCGGAAACCACCATTCTACTCTCTGTTTTTATGAGTTCAACTTTTGAAGATTCCACATATAAATGATATTGATCAGAGAGTATAAACTTTCAATTATAAATTCTGGAGAATCTAATGTACAGCATGATGACTATAGTTAATCTTGTATTTTATACTTGAAATTTGCTAAGAGAATAGATTTGGTGTTCTCACCACAGAAAAAAGAAGGGCAACTCAAGAGAGTATGTATGTATGTGGTGTGTGTGTGTGTGTGTGTGTGTGTGTGTATAATATTATTGATGGTAATAATTTTACCATGTATATGTATATCAAATCATTGTGCTGCACATCTCAAATACATATAATCTTTGTCAATTATACCCCCAATAAAGGTGGGGGGAGAAAAATTATTGTTCTTTATAATGTATGCATTAATACTCTCCTATTTAAAAATGAAAAAACAATTTAAGATGCATCTAAAACTAAATTAACTTATATAAACATTAAATGATCTATATTCCTAATTCAATGTGTCAGCATTCAATTGGCTATTTTTTGCACAGGAATTTCAATACTGAATTCTAGTAATTGGTTAAAGATAAGAAATTGTACCTACATCCTTTCTCACAGTATTATTCCCCTTCTTAGCAAATGGAAATTTGGACTTAAAATTGGTAAAACCTACAAATTAAATCATAATTTTAACTAAGTAATAAAAGGAAGAGCTTGAGAAGTACTGTGCTTCTACATTCAATGTTAAACTTTATTTTTTATTTTAATAAATACTGGTGAATTCTAAATTTTAAAGAATTATCTTTTCCATGCAAGAGTTAAATATTTCGTTCATGTTGTTATGGTTTGAATTCAAAATGTCCCCCCAAACCTCGTGTGTTGGCAGTTCTCTATCCTCCTCCTCCCTCTCCCTCTTCCTCTCTTTTCCACTCTGCCATGAGCAGAGACCAAGTTGGCAGGGATTTTCCTCCTCCATGCTCTAAAAGCACGCCAATGTGGTCTCTGCCTTGGAGAAAGCCAACCATGAACTGAAACCTCTGAAATCATTAACACTAAAATAAACCTTCCTTCCTCTACGTTGTGCTTGTCAAGTATTTTGGTGAGAATGAAAAAACTGACTAAAGTACATGTATTTATAAAAGTCTACTTAGTATTAAGCAACTAATTCCACTGGAATTAAGTGTGATTGATATATATATTATTAGGTGTTGTTAAAGTACTTTAAAAGTTTCCTCTGAAGTTAGAGCTTGCCCTCAAATTTCATTTAACCGCTTTAATTGTTTCATGAATGTTTTTCTTTTTTTTTTTTTTTTTGCAGTACTGGGGATTGAACCCAGGGGCATTCTTCCTCCAAGCTACATCCCCAGCCCTATTTTTTATTCTTTATTTTGAACCAGGGTCTCACTAAGTTGCGGAGGGCCTAAGTAGCTGAGGCTGACCGCGAACCCGGATCTTCTGGTCTCAGCCTCCTATTACTGGGATTACAAGTGTGCTCCACCTTGCCCAGCTATGAATGTTTTTCTTTTTTTTTTTTTTTTTTTTTTT